>CBVK0102131093.1:0-18109 GCA_900067695.1 Picea abies
GGGTTAGGTTTTTGGATGTCTAGGGTTTTTTACATTCATGTTTATTGTAAAAGGCCTTCAAATCCTCATTGTAAACATCTTCGTGCAAATGAGCACAACCGTCACATCTCTTCTCAGAGATAAGCTGCCATCATTCCAACAAGTTTGTTTTCCACTGCATTTTACAGTTTCAACTTATTTCCTTATTGAATAGAAAACCAATTTTACTCTATCTCTGTTATTTTTTGTTAAGCATATTTTAATAATCTGTATTCATTTCGTTCCGCTCATAAAATATGGATCTGGGCGTCATGTTACTCTTAGTTGTTCATAGAATCAGAGGAGATCTTCCCAATAACTGATGAAGATATTGAGATTAGTGATTCGCTTTATGATCAATCCATATTCCTCATTAGTACGTATGATCCTTGGTACAAAGATATTCTTCTCTATCTCCAAACCCATCTTTTTCAGTCGAACATATCACGTGATGAACAATGTTGTATTTAACACCACTCCAAATTCCACCTCATCATCGATGACACATTGTACTGTCGTGGCATTGATACTATCCTACAACGTTGTTTAACCCATGATGAGGTTGAATGAGTGTTAAATGACTGTCACCTTGGAGCTTTTGGTGGTCATCATTCTTGGATGGCTACAAGCCATCAAATCTTACATCCCGATTATTTTTGGCCTTCTATATTCAAAGATTGTATCGAGGTCGTTAAACAATGCTCACTCTGTCAAATGTTTCAGAAGAAATCATGTACCCACCCTGCTCCACTACATCCCATTGTTGTTTTTGGCCCCTTTTCAAAATGGGGCATTGATTTTATGCAATGTAATCCTACCTCAGCTGTGGGGGCACAGTTATATCATCGTTGACATTTATTACTTCACTAAATACATTGAGGATATGCCTACATTCCTTAACGATGGTCATACTGCAACACTCTTTGTTTTCAACCATATCATAACTCGATTCAGTGTCTCACAGGCTATTGTAATCGATCATGGCTCACACTTATAGAACCATATGATGAGTGAATTGTGCACCAAGCTGGGTTTTCTCCATGAAAACTCATTCCCCTAGTATCCTTGGGAGAATGGACAAGTTGAAGCCATCAACAAAGTCTTGAAGACCATTCCAGTTGGTATATGACATAGAAGCGATGTTACCAATTGAATGTGAGATCCCTTCATTGAAACTTACCGTAGAACTCCTACCTCACACTTCTTATGAAGAGGAATGATTCCTATATTTAACCAATTTGTATGAAACCCATCATGATGTTTCTCTCATGAATGAGACATATAAAAAATGAATGGAAAATCAATATGACAAATCCATTCTAACTCATTCTTTTGTAGAAGGAGATTTGGTCCTAGTCTATGATCAAGATCATGACAAGTTGGGGGAAGGAAAGTTAGAACCCATGTGGCATGATCCTTATATCATAAAACGTGTGCCACATAGAGGCACCTATGATTTAGTCAACTACGATGGAATATCTCTTGGTGAGCTTCAAAATGGGATTTACCTCAAGAAGTACTATGCATAGAATATCTCGCATGTGTGCTTTGTACAGTATTGTACTATATACTCTTGGCTTGGTGTGTCTTTTCTTTTGCATGCACGAGTTTTTCCTCAGCTACTTATACTTTTAGTTGTGATTACATACGCATATGAAATCACCCTTTCCCATCTATTTCGGTTTTATGGATTGTGCTAGTCGACACACCCAGAACATTGCTTCTGCATCTTGGGTCATCTACCACTCTGGTGAGTTGATGAGTTCAGGAGGAATGTTCCTGGGATCTGTGACCAATAACGTGGCAGAATATCATTTTGTCATCAGACTCTTAACCGAAGCCTCCTATCTAGGTATAACTCAATTGATTATCAACCTAGAATCTCAACTCTTGGTCCGTCAACTTAATCGTGAGTACGTCGTTCACAACTTAGTTTTACTACGTATCCACCTAAGGGTTCACCGTCTTGAAATATCCTTTGAATTTCTCCAATACATACACTTTTCAAGAGAAATCAATACAACTTCGGATTCATTACCTAATTACATGTTCGATTTGGTATCCTGCGCATAGATAAAACATTTTCAAACATAAACCATATGTACACGAAAGCATCACATAAGATAAAAAATGCAACATCGATAGGGACTGCAAAACTCATATATATATATATATATATATATATATATATATAGATATAGATATATAGATATATATGAGTGATAGAATTTTTTTTTTTGAAAATACATCATCAAAATGTACATAATGGGGAAAACAAATTGGGCCTTCATGCCCATAATTTCATTATAAAGACTAAAAAAATAAAATGAGGACCCTAATCATCCTCCTTTATCACATTGTTCTTTGCATAGCACACTACAACTCGTGTCAATCGATGAAGCAAATTGTTGAGGCTTTCGGGAACCCCAACTATCTGTCTCTACAACTATAGAGGCACATCTCGCCTCCTGAGGGGTGGGGCACCCATATTCAAACCCTGGAGGTTATGCTCTACCTCTCGAATCCATCCTATTGTAACGCCATGCTCAACTATTGCTTGTGCTTATCCATGACACCCCAATGATGGAATCTCCACTAGATGTGATGCACCTATGTCTGCATGATGAAAACAAAATATTTTATATTCCACGTTGTACAACCAAAAACATATAAAATAAAATAATTTTTTTTTTATGTTGCAAGGTTATGTTTCATACCTGATTCATCCCATTGGATGCCCTCAGGAAGTACCAAGTCAGTTCTACCTATGAAATCTACCCCAACGTAGGGGAAGTCCTCAATAACCACTAATTGCCTCCTCAACCACGTGAAGAAGTCAATAGTGAATATGAATGTTGAAGGCTCATTCCCAAACCTAAGGCATAGGCTGGTCCACCTCTCCATATGAGGCTTGGTCACGAGATGTGCTATCAATGAAACTTGTGGTTGCATCTGAGGGACCCGCTCTAAGAAAAATGAAATAAAAAAGGAATCATACCCAAGTTGTTTTTGTTTGTTGGTCCTACATTTGGATATTTTTTCTTTGACATTCCCAAGGAACCCTGCACTCCAATTGAACAATATGGGTTATAAAAAATGTAAGGAATAAGAGATATATTATTTAGAGGAAAAGTGAGCACTAGTGCTCCCCTCCAACTTGGTGATGCCAAATAAAATGGATCTAAGTGCTAAATCTCTCACATACTTTATCACAATCCATCCACCCACCAACCACGACCTTGGTATGCAATGCTCGGAAACATATGCCTCGGTTAGTTGAGGATTTTCCCAGTGTCCAAAAAAGAGAATGGGTGTCCCTCTTCTCGAGAGCCCCATCAAAAAATATGCATCATCTAGTTTGATTTCAAGCATGTGTGGTATGATGTGGAATTCTTTCTCAATGTCATCCCATAGACCAATCAAATACTCAAGCAATAGTACTTATTTTCTCATGTTTTGAAGATTGAGGTATTTGAGCAAGCCACAGTTTCGCAAGGCCACCCTCGCTTGAGGGTCTTGGAGAGAGAAAAATATCATCGAACTCATGCTCACACTCTTTCCACTCTATCATGGCTATCTATAGATGAAATATGCAAACACAACATTTAAATCATCATTAGCCAAAATCTTATGGAGAAAACATTGCCTCTGTTTATCCCAAAAGTCAAAAGAATTTTGAGTTTTTTGCCTAGCGCTCCCTCAAAATAGTCTACATAGTGCTAGTGTGCCCTAGACATATGCAACCACATGCTAAAATCGTATTTGACACTCCCCTCAATGCCTTAAGGGAGCATCGATATGGTTTGACGCTCTAAGGCTTCCTAAGGATCCTAGAACACTCGAAACAAAGGTTAAAATGCAATAAAAAAACATGAAAAAGGATGAGGAGGAAGAGATGACTAACCTAGTTGGGATGAATCTGTAAATGATCACTCACAACTCCCACAGTCGCCACTCGAAAAACACTTCAAAGAGGTGGAAAATCCAAAATCTAGAGGAGAATGGTAAAAATAAATTTTGACCCATTTCAATATTTGATAGGTTCATTTTGATATTTTCTCCATATTATAAAGTCATTTTTTGGGTTTTTAATATTTGTTTTGAGAAGTTACTAATGCCTTATGCCCATACTAGTTTTCTTTTACAGGATTTCAAGAAGCCTCTTTCGGTAAACTTGTAACACTAATGAGAATAATCTTTGTTCTTTATCATGCTCACAAAAAAATGAGAATGTAACCAAGTAGAATTTTATCACTTTTTTAGACTCGTAAAGGTTATACAAAAAAAGGAAACTACTGGAGTCATCTTTAAGCTCTTTTTAGACTCTCTAAATATGAAAACATTGTAGAGTGATTTTGCTTCCTTTCACACTCATTAAAATGTTTTGAAAGGGTGTCTTCCGAGTAACAATTTATCTCTTTTTCATACCTTGGGGACTAAAATTACGAAAAAGGACAACCCTAGAGTCACCTTTAAGTTCTCTTCAGACTCTCTAAACATGAAAAACCACCTAGTTTTCCTTCATCGGACTCGCTAAAGTATGCATTGAAGGGCCCATTTGGGAATGAACTCTTACTTCTTCCAGTTCATTAAAAAAAGGAAGAGGATCTTACTGAAGGCGAGTTATATTGATTATGTGTTATCTTCCTTGAGATCGTTAAATTAAAAAGAGGTACTCATCTATCTAGATGGTGGGGAAATTGAAGGAAGATGGTCAAGTTTCTTGAGAAATTTTGTAAACAACTCTTGTAGTCACCCTTGAACATGAAATTTGTTTTTAAAATTCTCCCGGAACACTTGGATAATCTACTAAACCTCTGCACTAAACCAATCCTATGAGTCTTTCCACTCCTTTGAGTCATCTGAAGAATGTCACAACACTCGTTGGATCATGTTTTGGTCCACTCTGCATTTATGCTACCAAGTCTTATGTCATGCCTCAATGTTCAAGGGAAGTATTCTCCTTGAGGGTCAACCATCTACAAAATTACCAGTTTCCATACCCGTGTCGGTCTATAATTCATTCACTATATCTCATCACTTTTTGTGTCAGTTTCCTGTCAATGATGGGGGGTACATCAAGGCCCTCCTTTGACGAGTCTTTTCCTATCAAATTCAACACATCATTCAGGAACCAAACTTAGAAAGTAGTTAGGACCTTAGGACCTACATGCCTCAATGGCAGGCCTCCTCACTTCAAACAATGAGTTTAAATCATTGCCCTCTAATTGGATGATTCCACAAAATTTCGACATCAACTCACTTATTCACATTTGTTGGATTGTACTAGTGTACCTTGGGAGTCATTGACATCACTGGTGATTTCCCTCTCACTTCTTAATGGTTCCCCTTAACAGTCGGTAATCATGTGGTTTCTACCATGTTTGACATCAAAAAATCTATTCACATGGTTATATTCATACTACATTGGGATTGGGATGAAGATCTTGGGTTGAGCATTCATTATGATATCTTCTTTTCTAGGCTATGAAGGAAATAATTTGAACATATTAATACTTATACTGTCACATAGATCCACATTGTAAGTGTGTGGCTATGTCTTAACATCTTGTAGCTCCACTGTGTATTTTGCATGGCTACGATTAATCCATGTCATGGAAGTATGGGTCTGCATTGTATCACTGGTGGCCATACCTTTAGTCAATATCACCATGGATCTGCAGTGTATTTATTGGCAGCCATACTTTGAGTCATTTATTACCCAAGCATAGGTATGCCTACCTTGGGATTGGACCACATATTAACATTTGTTTGATGGTTGTCTGCAGTTTCTACCACGTTCTCCAACTCCATACCCTTTCTTTAAAGAATCTATAAAGTATTTCGGTCATCACCTTTCATAGTATAACTTCACACTTTGGGGGGGAATATGTTACACGTCAAAATTACTCACTTTGATAATGTCACATTCTCATTGTCGCAACTGTCACACTTTTGTCACAAGTGTTGTAAATGTCACATTTTCATTCTGTATGTGTCACATTTCAAATGAAACCATGTAAACACTTGATACATCCTCTAGAACATGTTAGAATAAGAGGCCACATCATTTGACAAAAGAAACAAAGTGTTTTTCTATGAGAATTGGTCATCTTGACAAATTTTTGGAATATCAATGCTCCCCTGCTCATATCAAGGGAGCGCTAGCGCTCTCTGTCTATCCAGTAAGGATATTTGTAGCACTATGTTGCCCATTGTAAAGGAGTGTCGATTGGTTGAGAAAATCATGGGAAAAAATCCCTCTTTGCTCTAAAAATAGGTAGGCATGATTTGAGTTTGTTTGGATCAAATCTAACCCTTAGACTGCATCTAATGGATATGCCACAATTGATGGAGTCATATCCTCAACTCATAAAAAATATAACCAATGTGGTTGGGCCTCTCAAAGCATATAAATGGAGGCGTTCTCATGGTGAACAAGGAGGAAAATAATCAACAAAAGTATTGTTATTGTGATCCTAGAACTTTTGAGCAAGGGGTTGGATGAGGAGAATTTGGAGAAGCTGCTCCAACAACATCCATGATTGTAAGTGTCTCTTTCAAGTTCTCATCAATATACTTGGCCTATTCCCTTATAGTTTGTGCATCGTACATATGCTTGTCTATTATAGATGAATTTGTTTAATCCGATATGGTAGAGTAACAATTTCCTTGTTTCTCTTTGTTGTCCATGGTTTTGTAGGTATCAATATGTGTGAAAGAGTTTTGACATCGAGCTCAAATTAGAGAAACGAGGACAAACATCGTAAATAGGTACGGTCACCTTTTTCTGCTTCTCTCTTTTTGGATAGTTAGACAATATCAAAGTGATGTTAGTGTCCATTTGTATATTTTTGTCTTTGTATTAGGGGATATTCACTTGTCCGCAGGGGAATTATTCCATAACACCAAGGTAGACCATGATGCTATGAGAGAGATGGTAAGGGTAGACCATGATGCTATGAGAGAGATGATTGAGATGACCCCCACAAAACAAGTACCTTACTAGATTTAAATTACTTAGACCCAGAATAGTCCTCTGACCCATAAATAAGTTGCCAGTTAGGCTGGTAGTTGGGAAGTCCTCCTCAAGAGTTAGTGAGGAGATGGGAAGAGTACCCATCTGAAATAATTCCTGACCTGACCATGAATTAGTGATTCATACCCACAGAATATTGTTGAGGAAGGAAAGAAAAGAAGGGAATTCGTGGGCAGAGGAATAACTGTGAAGAGGTTGAGTTGAGAGACAATTATTCTTCAAGAAAGAGGAGAGAGTGTGTATCTCTCTGCTTTGGAAAAGCATTGAAAAACAAGATTGTTCTAGGAACAAGAATTTTCTGGCAGTGTTTTCAGTCCAAGCTGATAAACAAGGTTGTAGAGAAGACAAGTGACTATGGAAGTACTCATTGCAAGCCCCCCTTTATTGGTAGAGATAAAATTGTTTGGCTGAGTTCCTATGGGAGGAGGAGAGTAACTTTCATCCCTTACTGTCGGTAAACAAGAAAGAAGAATCTCTCTTAGAGAATCACAGTCTATTTAGGGGGCGTCCAGTGGTAAATCCATTTAGGAGTGGTTGTGCCTACTATTGGGTGGAAATGGGCACCCCTCTCAGTAGTTGCTTCATGAATTCAGGATTCTTGATAAGTATTTTTATGCTCTATATACTAGAATTGAAATGATGGTTGAATGTATGTGTTTATGACTAAAAATTGTATTGTATGATTAAAGTAGAAATGATTATTGTTTTCCTGTGAACCCATGCTTTTGAATGGTTTTTGTTTTCTTCAGCTTACCATCTAGAGAGATATGAGACGTAGATCTATAAAGAAATCTAAGAATAATTTTTTCAACCCCTGTATTTTTCCCAAGGATTGGTCTCGCAAGATAAGAATCAAGGTAGAATTCGCTGCAATGTTTTAGTCTCA
This sequence comes from Picea abies, assembly GCA_900067695.1. Taxonomy (NCBI): domain Eukaryota; kingdom Viridiplantae; phylum Streptophyta; class Pinopsida; order Pinales; family Pinaceae; genus Picea; species Picea abies. The sequence continues at coordinate 7,944 of CBVK0102131093.1, forward strand.
TTGATAACTCAAAGGGAAACTTTATTTGTTTTAGAATTTAAGCTCTGTGAATGGGAAGCACTAACTTCAAATTAGTTGTCAAAGAGACCACAAGCTCATGTCCATGGCCTTAACCAAATCATGGCTAAGAATTGGACATGCAGCCCCGAGACCTATTAGAGGATCCATATGATCAAGACCTGGGAACCCTTCTCTAGGCTCGAAATGATAAAAAATATTCTTCCTTTTGGAACTCTAGGATTTTGGAGATACAGGATGTATGACTTCACAACTCTCGAAAAAAACTAAAGGCAACCTACTGGTTCGGTTACTAGTGAGGTTGATCAACATCTTACGTTTTCCCTAACCGTGACCATGGAATCTATCCCACCATTAAACCATGACCCACTTATTGGTCATGAAGTAATGCAAGCCATAGATCTGAGGACCCTTAGGGTCCTTCCTGACTATTAGATATAAGTCACAACCAGTCCGGTATTGACCAATTCGGGAGAAAGGGAGTGCTAAGCGAGTGAAACCCCCGAACGCTAAAGTCGCAAAGTGACAAGGACTGTTGATCCGAGGATCATTTGAGATATAGTCTGACTATTAGATCTAGACCATGGTCAGCCCAGTGCTAACCAATCTAGGAATAATAAGGAAACCATATATTTTATTTCCCTAACGATGAAGTTATGAAGCAACAAAGGTTGGTGATCTATGGATCTACATGGAGACATATCAACCGTGAGATATAAGGGGCGTTGGAAGGTTGTCAGTTCGAAGTGATGAGGTACGGTGATGTCACCCAGGGTGACGTAGACCCATGTTCAACATGCCACATGTCACCTTGATTTTTTATTTTCGTAGACCCTATGTACCCATTAGAACATGACACGTGTCACCCATTGATGGGGACATGTTTCATATCTACCTTGCCACATGTCATCCCCCCTGGCACATATTCGCTTGTCTTATTAGGGGGTGGGGTACTCGAGAACCACATGTCCTTGCCTATGTATTTAATATGCCATGACTTTTAAGGGTGGACCCTTCGGGAGTGTGGGGCTTCAAAACTCCAGAGGTTTGGGGTGTATTATCTTAGATAAGACGAAAGGGATGAACGTCGGAGCCACGTGGAAAAATTTCTGGATCCTTCGGAAGTTTGTGATTTTGAGACTCTAGAGGACATGCATGTAGAAATAAAAAGGGGCGTTTAGTGCCAAAGCATCAAACGTCAAATTCTCGTAAACCTGTGTGTTAAACAAGGATGCAGTTTTTCCATTGGATTTAACAGTGAATGGATTTTCACCAAGGATGCAGGAGCGCTGGAGAAACTCTGGGACATCGAAAAACTTGGGATGGTATGAATGAGACAAACCAACATGGGTGCCACATGGCCCTTGACCAATAACTCTTGAAGAGCCTTGGAAGGGCGTAAATCCCAATCCAAAACTTGGATTTGAGAAAGGTAGTGGTTTTTAGATATCTCTTGATGAGAAGAAGAGGATGAAGATCTAGGAAGGAGGATTCAAGATGATTAAAGAAATCAAAATTTTGATGCCCCGTCCCTAAAAAGGGTACTTAAGGGTCAGGTGTGTTACATACATAGTACCCTTTGATGTGTGTGGTGTAGTTTTTAGAATCCCATACATGTATATGAGGGTTGTGATCTTCATGCAGCGAGAAAATGAGTATAGCTTGATCAAGGATGGGAAGTCTCACATCATCAATGCACAAAAAGGTAAATAAAATATCTCACTAGTAAGTGCCAACCAAGCCAAAAATTTCATTAGTTCTAGTAACAGATATGTGTTTCTTTTCTTAAGAGAGAATCATACAGGTGGTGAATTGGTAAGGGTAAAGAATCCTCAGAGGGATGTACTAAAGAGAAAAACTAATAGTTGGAGGATTTGCTACATGCATACAAAGTATTGTTCTAGGAGCCCAAAAGGATACCACCTAAGACAAAAATGGAGCATGATAATTTTTTTTTCTTGACTCCCCATTACCAAATATTGGGTTGTATATATAGCTTTTTTTGGATGAAAATGAAGTGAAGAAGTAGTTCTAGAATTTGTTGGAGCAGGTAGTGATTCTACCAAACAATTCACCTTGTGGGTCACTGATCACCATCTTACCCAAGAGGAATGGGACTTGACATATGTTCACTGACTACATAGCTTTGATCAATATTACACTCAAGAATCGATTCCCTTTTCCCAACATTGACGATTTGTTAGAGAATTTGCAACATGCCAAGTACTTCACCAACTTGGATCTCAGATAAATATATGACTAGGTACATTCCAAAGAGGAAGACACATTGAATACTACCTTCAAGGCAAGATGAGGTTTGTATGAATGAATGGCCATTCCATTTGGTTTATGTAATGCACCAACTACATTTATGATATCGATGAATGATGTACTACACCCATATTTAGATTCATTTTTTATAGTGTATTTGCATGATATATGTTTTTATAGCTCTACCTCGGAGGAGAACATATCACATCACATGCAAGTGTTAGAGACTTTGAAAAAGCACCCTCTACTAGATAACCTCAAGAAATGTGATTTTTGATAGCATTAATTGATGTATTTGGGGTATGTTATCGATGGAGGGGAACTCAAGATAGATCCCCAAAAAATGAAGGCCATCATAAAATGGAAAGTTCCTACTAGTATCACTGTTGTTAGGATATTTTTTGGGGTAGAAAAATACCTACTAAATTTCATAGCATCATTTTCAGTGGTAGCTACACTACTCCATGCCATAACAACAAGAAATAAGATTTTCTAGTGGGGAAAGAATTAGAAAAAAATATTTGGACACGCTCACACGAAATACTAGTCAAGGACCATTTCTTGCATTACCTAACTTGAATAATCCCTTCAAAGTGGAGATAGATGCAAGTGATTATTCTAAGGGAGTAGTTTTGATGCAAGGAGGTAATCCAATATTCTATCATTCTTAGATGTTTCATGGGGGAGATTTTATACCCTACATATGATAAGGAATTATATGACCCCATTCAATCTATTAAGAATTTAAAGCACTATTTGATGGGCAAGGAAACCATTATCCATATAAATCACCAACCACTACAGTATTGGTAGAATAAGATTTAGCAAACCATACATTACAAGTGGATGGGGATTTTGTACAAATTTCATCTAGTCATCAAGTATAATAAGGGAGTCACGAATAAGCTGGAAAACATGCTTCCAAGGCCACCCACATCCAATATTATAGATTTGGGAACTGTTATGCACATGGATCCTGTTAACAACAATTTGAGTCTTGAGCAAAAGAATATTTAGGTCTGCAAGTTGCATGAGAAGCACCCAAGCACAACATGGAAAAATCTTGTTTCAGGCTTCCAAGCAAGTAAACAGGCGAAATTATGTTTTCAATGGCCTAGATTCATCCATAGGAGCAGATCGACGGTCGACAGGAAATCGCAGTTAGCAGAGTTGTGTCGGGATTAGTGCGATGGGTAGCATCTATATTGCATGCAAGAAAAGATACCAGTCATCCATTCAAAGGATGTGTGGTGCGAGATCTAGTCACGTCGGCATTTCATCATTCTAGAGTTTGAAGGGTGAGGGTTTCATGTCATTCTACATCTCGAAACCCTGAACCCCAAAACATCGATAAGCACCTTTGAAGCTAATCCTATGGTCCTAGCACCCGATCACGTCAAGCGAGCCTGGTAATGGAGGCAACCCTCTTCTAACATCAAATAGCATCTCGACCATTCCACTGGAGGACATGCAACGTACATCCGTGCTTTTGCGGTTTGGTCAATCAAGATTTTGAGGAAAATTGCATCGTGAACCTCGAATACCAAAAATCCTGAAAGGATTAGGATCGTCCATCTGAAGGACACACAGTGCAATAGCTCAGCCATGAGTGGGGCCCTTCAGGATTTTCATGATGAAAGCACCGAGATCATCTCAGTCGTTCATCCATCAGCGAGGCTCGGGTAAATTTAATTTAAAGAGGGAACAGATCTGGACGGTCGTGATCCAGGCACTCAAATTCATGGATGAATTCCAATTCCGCACCCCCTCCATCATTCTGGCTTTAACGAGAAGCGGGGGGTTCAGAATCAGAGATAATGTATGCATGCATCTGGATGGCCCAAGCCTCGACGCTTAGATATACGGTCTGTATTGAATTCTGAATCCCCCTATCGGTTCTGCCTTTAATGGAGGGGGGGGGGTCCGAAATGGAATTTCACTATAGCGGGCTCCCTATCTGTACATGGCATGAATATACTAGTCCCAAGTCCTCACCCCCTATCATGTGTCCCTTTCGCCCAATCACCTCCGCCTCAACACCTCCCTCCATTCGTTATCTCTTGTCCCCGTATCACTTCCACAAAAGCACCCCTTTTCCCCCCGCCTCACCTTCACCATACTGGCACCTACAAAATCCTCATCAATCATGCCACATCTTCCACCTCTCATCCTGTGAACTATTCGGCTGGTCCAAGTGGCCCCTCGAGAAGACCTCCACATCCCCAAAAGGCAGAGTTGACCAGAACTGTTCCTAATCTCAAGAGGGCAGTTATTGTAGTTGTTGGAGGTGGTTAGACATCATCTACGTCTTAAATGGAAAGTCTAGCTAAGGACTAAAGCTGGTTGATTCATCTGCAATAGGACAATCTGAAATATGATAGTGTCTATCATAGGTGCATGATCGGCCAGAGTCTGCATGTGCAGACTATCAGAAGACATCCAGACACAATGTTTTTAATGCAGTGTCTTGTTTTTGCTGTTGTTGTTGTTTTCAGCATATGAAGGCATTTTTTCCATTTTGGGTAATCATCGATGGTAGAGCGAAGCTCTTAGTTGTAAAGTTTTAACAGACACTCTAGTTCTCTGGTTATGCATCTGTATGTAATATTTCTTGTTTAATGACAGACAGTTTTCCTACCCCATCTAGTTTTCATCTCATACTGAGGGAGTTCATGATTGTCTGATTCACATGAATTATTGCAATTATGTTATGATAAAGGATTTATTGTTACATTGTTGTATTCTCCGGTTTTCTGCATTTGAATGTAAGAAGATCTTTAATTTAGATGTTTTATCCTACAGTCTGTTAGAAACCTGATGTTTACGATAGATCTTTGCAATTCTCTTATACAAGTCTTCACCCTACTCACCCTTACTACAGCTCACTGTCTGAAGTTTATCTAAGACCTCACTTGCCTATGCATGTCTGGCCTAGTTTCGGAGTTAGAACAACATTGTTTTGAGTTAACTTCCATTTGATCACCCCTTTTTATAAACAAATCGTGACATAAACTGATGGGCGTCGGGCTCTGCTCCTGCTGCAATCCAGGAGTGACTTCTGTCTCTAACATTTCTAGCGCCGTTGCTAGGGACAAAGTTGAAGATTTTCCTTAGGATTGAACGACATTGAACCTCTGATTCTGAAGGTGCATCAAGCATCAAAGCCTTTAAAGATTGCTACTATGCACTTGGCGACTCCACTGTAGCAACTCCAAGGTTTCCACATCATTGTGTTAGTTGTGGCTACTTTAGCACCCCTGAAAGTTGACCCAAAGGAGATTTCTCGAGAAGGTTTCAACAGCTACTTTCTCTGCTTGAGAAGCTTCTTGGGGTAATGAAAATGTTAAGATCTGGCCTTTGATGGTGAACAAGGACCAGGCACATTCAAAGATGTAAATATTTCACATGGCGACTCCATGATTCAAGGATCAATTAACAACTCCACTGGTTCGATATGGAGAAAATCTTAGCTAAAAGGTTTGCTTTCTGTGACTTTTCCCAGATAGTTGGTTTTCCTTATGCACTTCCTGATAGAGACCAATGGGAAAATTTCCTCCCTGAATTTCACGCAACAATTTCGTAGGTACCAGCTAAGCATTTACTGGACTTTCATGAGGTTATTCATTGACTTAATATCATGCATGAAGATGTCTAGATTAATCTCTTTAGGTATTCATTGAAGGGAGCTAATCTTGAATGGTGTTGGTCTCTTCCTACTGCAAGCATCCGCTCTTTAACAGGTTTTCATACGGCTTTCAATTCATTTTGTAAAGATTATTTTCCAGCTAATTGTTTGTATGAAAACTATTGTGAGGAGTTTTATTCACTTCATGAAGCCTCTGCTGGCCCTGAAGACCAGGTCCATGATGAAGCTTTTACTGTGGAGGAAAGCATTTAATTGTGTTAGCCCTAGAACGGAAGCATCTGACATCATATCAGATGCCTCTGTTCTTTTAGATGTTCATAACGATCAACATGCCTCTTATAGAAATTACAAGTTTATGGAGAAAATGTGGTCTATAGTAGATGACTCACCTGGGTATTGGGTTGAAGCAGATGTTCCTAGTTGCCTTGCTTATGACGATGAAGACCTCCCCATTTTTAAAGAAGATATGGTTGTGGAGGAGGATTTTTCTCTTTTCCTTCAAGGGCTTTCTCACGATATATTTTTACTTGGGATTAAAGAGAAAAAAATTATGTATGAATAGGCAGAAGTAGTAGATACCACTGTCCCTAAAACAGATGACTGGATCACTATTCTGGAGGAGGAATATGGAAATGAAGGTCAGCCCCTTTTTGATGAATATTATAGTGATGATGAGCAACAAGCTTATCCTACATTTGATCACTATGAAGACACTAACCGACATGACAGCAAGAAGAGTCGTCCCATGGTCCCTATTTATGATGAATACGAATATGACCCAGGGGAGAGCCAACTAGAAGAGGAGAAAGAACCAGAGGAGCAGAATATTTCCTGTCCAGAGCCAGTCAGTGAGTAGCCACTGCCTGAGAGCAGTGAGCCTACGTCAGTTGTCCACCAACCTGTGCTTATCAGAGATATTCAGCCACATGTGAACAATTGTGTAGCAGAGGAGGTTGTCTGTCACTCATTTTCTGGAATTCGCCTCTCATTCTATGACCTTGTCAGCAAGTACATGGAGTGGCATTTCCTCTATGCCTTAGAGCCGCCCACCTTCATCTTCACAGAAACCCTTGAAGATGAATCAAAGGATGTAACCATTCTAATCTCCTGGTTACATCATCTGTTATCCATCATCAACAGAAGGAAGAAGCTTCTATTCAGGAAGTGGCTTGAATGGATATGGTGGAAGTTTTCTTTCACCTAGCCCCATGTAAAGGATTCTGATAGTTTAGGACTATACATAAAGAAGCTCTTTTGAGCATGTATCTTGTTTTGTTTCACTTTTATTTTTCGGCCTGTATTTTCAGTAGGGGGTGTTTTGAGCATGACTCCATAGCCCAATGGATAAGGCACTAGAACTGCAAAATGAGTCCTTGCATCACAGGGACGACTCTATCCCCCATGGAGCCTAATGTTAACAACAATTCTTGTCTTGAGCACAAGAATATTTAGGTTTGCAAATTGCACGAGAAGCGCTCAAGCACAGCACAGAAAAATCTTGTTTCAGGCTTCCAAGCAAGTAAATGGGTGAAATTATGTTGTTAACAGCCTAGATTCATCCATAGAAGCAGATCGATGGTCGGCGGGAAATCGTGGTTAGCGGAGTTGCACCGGGATTAGCGCGATGGGTAGCGTCTATATTGCATGCAAGAAAAGATATCAGTCATCCATCCAAAGGACACGTGGCACGAGATCTAGTCATGTCGACATTTCGACATTCAAGAGTTTGAAGGGTGAGGGTTTCACGTCATTCTACATCTCGAAACCCCGAACCCCAAAATGCCGATAAGCGCCTTTGAAGCTAAGCCTATGGTCCTAGCACCCGGTCACATCAAGTGAGCCTAGTAATGGAGGCATCCCTCTTCTAACATCAAATACCATCTCGATTGTTCCGCTTGAGGACACACGGTGTACATCCGTGCTTTTTTGGTTTGGTCAATCGATATTTTGAGGAAAATTGCATCATGAACCTCTGGTACTAGAAATCCTGAAAGGATCGGGACCGTCCATTTGAAGGACACACGGTGCAATAGCTAAGCCACGAGTGGGGCCCTTCGGTATTTTCATTATGAAATCACCGAGGTCATCTCAGCCATTCATCCATCAGTGAGGCTCAGGCACATTTAATTTAAAGAGGGCGTATATCTAGACGGTCGTGATCCAGGCACTCAAATTCACAAACGAAGTCCAATTCCACACCCCCTCCGTCATTCTGGCTTTAACGAGAAGGAGGGGGTTCGGAATCAGAGATAATGTATGCATGCATCTAGATGGCCCAACTCTCGGCGCTTAGATCTACGGTCTGTATTGAATTTTGGACCCCCCCATCGGTTCTGCCTTTAATGGAGGGGGGGGTCCGGAATGGAATTTCACTATAGCAGGCATGAATATACTAGTCCCAAGTCCTCACCACCTGCCATGTGTCCCTTTCACCCAGTCACCTCCACCTCAACACCTCCCTCCATTCGCTATCTCCTGTCCCTGTATCACTTCCACGAAAGCACCCCTTTTCCCCCCGCCTCACCTTCACCATACTGGCACCTACAACATCCTCGTCAAGCATGCCACATCTTCCACCTCTCATCCCATGAACTGTTCGACTGGTCCAAGTGGCCCCTCGAGAAGACCTCCAATTCCCCAAAAGGCAGAGTTGACCAGAACCATTCCTGATCTCAAGAGGGCAGTTATTGCAGTTGTTGGAGGTGGTTAGACATCGTCTCCATCATAAATGGAAAGTCCAGCAAAGGACTAAATCTGTTTGACTCGTCTGCAGTAGGACAGTCTGAAATCTGATAGCGTCTGTCATAGGTGCATGATCGACCAGGGTCTGCATGCGCAGACTGTCAGAAGACATGCAGACACGATGTTTTTAATGCAGCTTCTTGTTTTTGCTGCTGTTGTTGTTTTGAGTATATGAAGGCATTTTTTCCATTTTGGGTAATCATCGATGGTAGAGCGAAGCTCCCAATTGTAAAGTTTTAACATACACTCTAGTTCTCTGGTTATGCATCTGTATGTAAATTTTCTTGTTTAATAACAGACAATTTTCCTACCCCATCTAGTTTTCATCTCATACTGAGGGAGTTCATGATTAACTGATTCACATGAATTATTGCAATTATGTTACGATAAAGGATTTATTGTTGCATTGTTGTATTCTCTGGTTTTCTGCGTTTGAATGTAAGAAGATATTGCATTTAGATGTTTTCTCCTATAGTCTGTTAGAAGCCTGATGTTTACGACAGACCTTTGTAGTTCTTTTATACAAGTCTTCACCCTACTCACCCTTACTACAACTCACTATCTGAAGTTTATCTAAGACCTCACTTGCCTATGCATGCCTGGCTTAGTTTCGGAGTTAGAACAACATTGTTTTGAGTTAACTTCCATTCGATCACCCCTTTTTATAAACAAATCGTGACATAAACTGATGGGCGTTTGGCTCTGCTCCTGCTGCAATCTAGGAGTGACTTCCATCGCTAACAGATCCTTTTAAACATGATGCATACAAATAGGCATACACAAAAGATGAGGACTTTAAAGAGGTGTTTCAGTAACTACATGAAAAATTCATGTAGAAGAAGGTGTATGTAAGGTTGTCTATCATCTCTAGAATGGGTTTCTCTATAAGTTATTCCTAAAGGTGAAATATTGTAGATTATCAGAGAGGCTCACACCACCAAGGTTACAAGACTTTTTGGTGTTGTGAAGTCTGTTGCTAACTTACAAAGGTATGTGTATTGGCCTATAATGTAAGATTATGTAGTTCAATATATTAGAGAATGCTTACATTGTTGTATGAGAAAACCCAAAAACAGAAATCAAGGTCAATATTATCCATCACTTGTACACACTTGACCTTGGAAACACATTTCCATGGGTTTTTTGGGACTTTTACCAATAACTAGGAATGGACATGACTATTTATTTGTGGCATTGAACAATTTCAGAAATATGTGTATTCTTGTTCCTTGTAAAAAGACCATCAAAGGAAAAGAAGAAAACATGTTCTTTGAATAGGTCCCGATGCACTTTGGGATAACAATGAGCATCATCTCAAACGGGGATACTATATTTCTACATGCCTTTTGGACCACACATTGGGAGAATATGTACATGAAGTTTAAGAGTTATATTACATTCCATCCACAAAGAGATAGGCAAGAAGAAGTAGTCAATGGGACTTTTTTGTAGCTGTTAAGGGGTTACAATAAAAAGCATACAAATACCT
>CBVK0102131132.1:0-23421 GCA_900067695.1 Picea abies
GACATTTAATATTAAAACAAAGAGATAGCATTAAAATTCATCGAGTAGTGTCGAATTGACATTTTTTTTTTAACCACTAACCGCATGAAATTAGTCCGCTTAAATGGCATGGTCATTTCTCAGCAGCTCTTCTTAGTGTTAGTAGACAGCTTGTTAATTTAGTACAGTCAATAGTTAGAAGACATGTTGTAAATTAATTTTTTAATAAGTATTAGACTTGTAGCAACCTACAATGATGTTGTTAATGGGTCATACAATGTTAATTGTCGAGTTAGATTCTAATTATGGATCAATTTCCAATTGCCCAGGTAGATTGTATTTAAGGTTAATGTAGAAATTGTAATTATCGACTATTTTGGATGTGATTAAAGGGTTGGGTTGTTGACAAAGTCATGTGTTGGTTAGCGTCTTCCTTTGTTGTTGTCCTCTTGCGTCTCGTTGACCTATAGTTGGGGTGTGGGTGTAGTCTTGTGTCAATTGTTTCTCCTCCTAGCACGTCGGATTTATCTAGAGTGCTCGGTCCTGATAGGATGTGTGGTGCCAAGGTTATTGACATGTCTATCACCTAGGGACAGCATGATTCCTGATGAGGGGATCATGGTGCGCCCTATTAGATAGCGGCAAATGAGAACTTGGTCAGAGTCGGTGTGTTCTATGTGAGTGTTGTCGAGTGTTGTAAGTTTCTTTTGGCAGATGGGTGGAATGCCTTCATGCGTTGGGTTTGCGCACCTTGAGCTTCTAGTCTTGTTCATCAAGGTCATTGTGTCAGGAGGGGGATGTTTTCCCTTAGCTTGTAGGCATTTCTTGTTTACGTCAGGCGGGTAGTTGTTCCTCCTTGTTGTTCTACGCATGTTTCGCCCAGTTTCCCTTGTGCATGTGTGTGGTATCGTAATTTCCCATTGCCTGGAATGTGTGCTTACATTCGTCGTCAGTGGCGTGGTTAAATTGTTGTCGTCGTCGCCTTCTTTCCTAAAAACAAAAAAAAAAGTTGCACTTCTGCTTCGCTTTTATTCATAATGATGGGGTCGTTACATATGGTATCAGAGCTGGTTCAACCCACGACTTGGGATCACTACGGATGTTGTTGATGTGATTTTGATTATAATGTTTCTAATTGAGTTGACTTGTATTCGTGTAGGTAATCATGGTTAGATGAATTCACGAAGGCAGACGACGGGGTGTTAGGGGAGGAGGCATGATGCCTCCAGTAGAATCCATGCCTGAGGGGTCTAACCCCTAGAGAGATGAACAGGTTCTCGGGTAGGAGCAGATAGCGGTGGGTGATGTGGTTGGAATGATGATGTATTTTCAGCGGATGTCTGAGGCACTGATCGGTCATTTGGATAGAGATGAGGCCAGGGCATCGGCACCCCTCGAGGGTCCACCGCACACTCCGGTCAGTATTGGTAGCATTCACCGTGAACTCGAGAATGTAAAATTTCCTGAGTTCTTTGGTGCCCCAGATGACGCAGCCACCGAGTCATGGTTGGAGAATATGGTGACGTGCTTTGCACTTCGCAACTATACCTCCAACATGAACGTCTGCATGGCGGTATTTCAACTGAAGGGGATTTCTCTTCTATGGTGGAATACTCTCCTACCGCAGCTAATCATGGACGTCGAAGATTTGTCATGGGAACTATTAAAGGAACGGTTCCGAGAGAGGTACCTATCAGAGGAATTCATTGAGCATCAACTCAACGAGTTCAACACCTTACGACAGGGCAGCCGTACGGTGCTCGAGTATGAGGCCCATTTTATGGAGTTTCTTCGTTATGCTCTGCATATTTATATAGAGAAACTTAAGGTCAACAGGTTCGTGTTCGGCCTTAATGGAAGCATATGTGAAAAGGTTATGATTCTGATGCCTCAAATATTGCATGATGTTGTCCAGAAGGCTCTCATAGCAGAGGAGGAGATTATCAGTGGGGGTCAGAGCAGGACTCTAGCGAGACCAACAGGGCAAGTGTCATCTAGTGCATAGCAGCATCAGACACCATCTAGACATACGATGTGATATCATGGCTTCCATAGGGGATCCACTTTCACTACACCTTGGCGACCAACGCCTCAACATCGGACACCTTATCGGGGACCACAACACCAACAGCAACGTCGACTGCAGTAATAGTTTAGGCCCATTCAACATAACAGACCAGGATTCCAGGTCGATGGGTCGTCATCTTCTACTTCGGGTACCAGGAGTACTAGACCGAAGAAGGGGTGTTGGACGTGTGGGGAGTCACACTACCAGCATGAATGCCCAATGGAAAGGACTAGAGCATCTGGATCAGTCGAACCCACTACCGTGGGAGATTTGGGCAAGGCCCATCAGATTCATGCAGCAGTGAATAACCACTAGTCAGAGCACCATTCGACTATGCTCGAGACATCAGGTACCGCCGTTGACCAGACCCTTAGTATTTTGATAGATCCCAGTGCTATCGAGAGTTTCTTTTAGGGTGCAGTGATAAAAAGGATTAAGGAAAAGGCAGTCGAACAGGATGAGTTTAGCTTCATAGAGATGGCTTCGAGAGCCAAACAAAAGGTTGGAGGAAAGGTTACGAGCTTTACCCTTAACCTGGGATATTTTTTCGCCAGGGACAACCTGTATGTCACTATCTTAGGATCTTATGATGTCGTGATCAGTATGGACTGGTTGGAATCGCATGAGGCGATACTCAACTGTAAGACAAAACGGCTGAGCTTGGTCGATGATGAGGGAAAAATATGCATGATTGTAGGTCGGAACCAGGGAGTTTCCTTGAGATTCATCTCTTCCTTGTAGCTACGGAGGAGCATGCGCAAGGGGTGTAAGCTTTATGTGATCTTGGCATTAAACGAGAACGACGTAGCAGAAGGTATAGAACACCTTCCTGTGGTGATAGATTTTTTTGACGTCTTCCAAGAGGAGTTACCTGGGATGCCACCAGAGACGGAATTGGAGTTTACTATAGACCTAAAATTGGGGATTGAACTGATTGCAAGAACGCCTTATCGGATGTCGACCCCAGAGTTACAGGAGTTGAGAATGAAACTGAAATAATTGTTGGACCTGGGACTGATACGTCCAAGTGTGTCACCGTGGGGTGTGCCTATTATTTTCATATGAAATAAGGATGGTTTGTGGAGCATATACATTGACTACTGTCAATTGAATAAGTCAACAATCAAGAATCAATATCTGTTGCCGAGGATAGATGATCCATTTGATCAGATGAAGGGTGCGACTGTGTTCTCGAAGATCAATTTGTGATCAGGGTATCACCAGTTACGGATCAAGGAGGATGATGTCCCTAATACCACCTTTAAGATGAGGTTTGGACATTACGAGTTTGTTGTTCTATCGTTTGGACTGACAAACACCCCAGGGGTATTTATGAGTTTGATGAACGGGGTGTTCTGTGAGTACTTGTACAAGTTTGTCCAAGTATTCATTAAAGATATTTTGCTTTACTCTCGGACGATGGAGGAGCATGATGCACACTTGCGCTTAGTAATACACTGTCTGTGAGAGAACAAATTGTATGAGAAGTTGTCCAAATGCTCATTTTATCAATCGAAGATTCACTACTTAGGGCATGTCATTTCCGGTGAAGGTATCGTCATGGATCCAACAAAGGTCGAGGCTATTATGGAATGGCCTGCGCCAACGAACGTCCTGGAAGCACATAACTTCATGGGTTTAGAAGGATACTATCAACAGTTCGTCGAGGGATTTTCGAAGATAGCAAATCCAATCACGGAGTTGCAAAACAAGAACAAGAAGTTTGTTTGGACCGAGAAATGCGTGGAATAATTTCGGAGGCTCAAGGATTTGTTGACGACAGCACCGATACTAAAGGTCCTTGACATGGACACAGACTTCTTGGTATGTACTGACGCATCCAAGGAAGGCTTAGGTGGAGTCCTGATGCAAGACGGTCGAGTGATCGCTTACATCTCGAGGAAACTAAGAAGGAATTAGGAAAACTATGCGATGCACATTTTGGAGTTGTTAGCCATTGTATATGCCTTGAAGTTTTGGAGACACTACCTTGTTGGACAAAAATTTGAACTAAATATGGACCACTGTGGACTATAGCACATATTTACGCAAAGTGACATGAACGTGCGACAACGGCGTTGGTCGGAATTGCTTAGCGAGTACGACTTCGAGATTACTTACATAAAATGAACAATGAATCGAGTGGCATATGCGTTGAGTCAGATACCACACATATTTTCGGTGTTGCCTCTTCAAACGAATCTTTGTGAAAATATTCTAACTTTACAGTGCAATGATGATTGGTACAAAGAGGTCGAGGATTTTATTGGAAAAAACACAATGATGGTACCAAGATTTGAAGGATTTACATTTGACGATGATGGATTATTGAGGTTTAAAAATTGGATTTATGTACCATCGAACAACATTTGAGGAGCTTGTTCCTAAACGAGGCTCATAGAGTAGTGTACATGGCTCACCCGAGAGTCACGAAGATGAGGGCGGACCTTAAACCCTTATTCTTTTGGAAAGGAATGAAGGCAGGCATAGTCAACTATGTGGCCAGATGTCTAGAATGTCAGTAGGTAAAGGCCGAACATAGACATCCAGTAGGATTACTAAAGCTGCACGCTATTCCAGAATCGAAATGGGAGTTTATTTCGATGAATTTTATTGTAGGATTGCCACTGATGACAAGGAGACATGACTCTATTTTTCGTAGTAGTCGACACTCTGACAAAGAGTTCTCATTTTATTCTTGTGCATATGACGTATCAAGCACCGGAGATAGATAGAGTTTTCATCAATGATATTGTGAGGCTGCATGGGGTGCCTAAGAGGATTTTATCTGAACGAGGATCGATGTTTATTGGACGATTTTGGAAAAGTTTCCAAGAGGCCTTGGGAACCCAACTTAAATTCAGTACTATGTATCACTCGGAGACTGACGGGAAGACCAAACGAATGACCCAGACCTTCGAGGACATGTTTCACATGTATGTCATGGACCAACAAAAGTGTTGGGAATAATTCTTTCCATTGGTAGAATTCACTTATAAAAACAGTTACCAAAGCACCATTAAGATGGCGCCTTTCGAGTTTCTTTATGGGCGACCATGTCAAACACCTTTGAGTTGGAATTGGCTTGAGGATAGGGTCTTGGTGGGACCAGAAGAAAACCAAGAAATGGAAGAAAAAATGCAAATGATAAGACAAAGGATTAAAGAAGTGTGGGATCGGCAGAAGAGTTATGTCAATGTGCACCATGTCGACCATAGTTACGAAGTTGGTGATTGAGTCTTCTTGCAGGTAAAACCGCATAAGAGTTTGATCAAGTTTGGAAAGGGAGATAAAATCTCTCCTAGGTTCATGGAACCTTTCGAGACTATGGAGAGGAAGGGGCTCGTGGCCTATTGACTAGCCTTGCCTGATTCTTTGAGGCGTATGCACAATGTTTTTCACATATCTATTTTGAGACATTATATTAGTGATCCTACACAAGTTATTGACATGAGTTCCTTGTAGGTATCAGATGAGGGGGCGCTCATGGCTGAGCCGATCTACATCTTGGATCATCGCACTCAACAGATACAACATCGAATAGTAGCTCAAGTCATGGTCTAGTGGGACCACTATAGTCCACACTCAGCGACCTGGGAGGACGCATATGAAATGTGCCAGCAGTTTCCATTTTTGTTTGATAGATAGACTTATGACACTGTGATACACATTATTTCAGCACTTATATACTGTGAAACTTCGGGACGTAGTTTAGACCAAGAGGGGGTGTATGTAACATTTCGCTCTTGTGTGCACTGAGAAAACTTATTCTTTGAGGACACTTGCTTGCAAGTGATCCAGATTATTATACTTTTGGGAATTTGATTTATGATTATGAGGAATTATGAATTGATGACATGTTATTTGGCTGCATTGACATAGACAAGTTTTATTGACTCGATTTTCCTGAGTGTGCAGGATTTTGAACCTCGAGGATGTTGAGGCATCGATGGAACCCCTTGGACTCCGGATCAAGTCAAGGAGTGAACTATTGGGGTTTGATTGTTTTATATGTGATATTAGTGCATCTGATTAGATGATATGATTATGGATATATTTTTGACATGATTCGTTGATGATGCAGGCTGATGATAGCTTGCCAACCAGACTCACATGTGGAGTAGACGGGTCCCGCATGACTACCAGAGATGTTGAGGGAGAGGTGTGGACAATATCCCTTCCACAGCCNNCCGCCATGGCTCGAACTGTAGGTTAAAAATGACCTAATTCGAGAGGACCCACGATGCCATGAGGGTAGATTGTGATAGTCACTCACGATGATTCTAAGGGGCACGCAATAAGGCAGGGGCCTTATTCTTTAGAGGCCTTTAGTCTCCCACAAGATCTCCTGGTGGAGTATTGACTCCAGGGGTTTTTGATATCTACCAAGTCAGTCAAGAGGCGAGTGGCACCCTTGGATCATGTGGTGCATCCTGAAGGGCACGTCGCACAAGAAAAATGGAAAGAGGCGAGTGGCACCCTCGGAGCACATAGTGCGTCCTGAAGGGCGCGTCGCGTGGGAGAAACAGAAAGAGGCGAGTGGCACCTTTGGAGCACCTAGTGCGTCCTGAAGGGAATGTCACGTTGTTCATAAATAAATCAATAAACCTAGATGGCCTTGGGATGAATAATGTGATAAGAAAAATTTTAAACAATTTCCCTAATAAAATGTCACCCAGCCTCGAAAATTAAAATCTAGGTCTAGGTGAAACTTGCGGTAAAAGAAAAATATGTTTGTAAAAATAAAAATAAAAATAAATAAATAAAAATGATAATCAACATTAATCATGTGTCAAGAAGGGGGTGATTAATTCTTTTAATTTATAAAAATCTGTTGGGGGATAAAATTTAAAAAATGGGGGAAATAATTGTTTTGTCACTTATACTAATTAAAATTTATTAATTAAAAAGGGAAAAGGGAAAAAGTTAATTTTCTACACCTGCCAAATTGAGTTTTAAATAAAAAGGGAAAGAGGGAAATAAAAAATAATTAGGAAACTAGGAAAAAGCAGGAAACATAAAAAGAAAGGGGAAACACAAGGAAAAAGAAGAAAGTCTAACTTAGTAAGGTATCTAGCATTTAAGAACCTTCTAAATTAAACTCAACTAGTAAATTAATAAGGGGGAAAGTCATTGAAACTTGTAAGGGAATATGGGGACACCTAGGAGTGATTCTAGGAATGATTTTAGGTGGGTGAAGGAAATAGGGTTAATCAATTAATAAATGAAATTAATTTCTGGAGGAATAAAGGGGATGAGTGCACTTGTATGGGGAGGATTTTTATGGATTAAATTATTAAACTTTAAATTAAATGGGATTTTGGGAAATTAAAGGACTTTGAAACTCTATATAATGGAGGGAAGAGAAGGATGATGGATCTCTTCTGTTATGCATAGCGTTACGCTACAAAAATTTATACTTGACTGACTTAGCTTGTGGGAGTTTAGATACCCAGCTCAGTGAGGAGTAGTAGCTCGGCCTCGTGAGGCGAGTTGGGAGCTAGTTGATTCTCTGGTTAGTGTGTGTGGCCCCTTTGCAGATCGGGGGGATAAGGGGGAAGAAGAGTACCCCTAGCGTTGGCTGGGAGGTACCGGTGAAGTCTCATCAGTCGGCAAGCCGGATCTGCATGGAGAACATGGGACAACAACTCAGAGTGGGCTACAGGGGATATGGTACGCTTCCTTTATTTCTGCATGGTAGATTGTTAGTATGATTTATGCTTTTAGGTCTGTATGTTTATTTGGGTAAAGAAATGATTGTCGTAGCATTCTAGTTGATGACTGAAAGTTCCCCCATAGCCTTTGGCTCGATGTTGATTGATTTCCATGGCCTTCGATCCATGTCTGTCTTGATCGTCCTATGGTTTATTGATTTGTGATGATTGCGGTTTATTTTTTCCTTCCTCCCTAGCTCATTAGTCCATGCCTGAGTAGTTGGCTAAGAGCTTGATCTACGGTCGCCGCTTCAGTGTTAATAGACCTATGGACCTAATTTCCCTTCTTTTCTGTGTGTGGATGATGAGTGAAGGATGTTCCTGCCAGTCGTCTGCCCATGTTGATTGTTCTTGGTTGACTGATGGTCAATGCACCTTATGGTGAATGATTACCCTATGCCTTGTTCATCTTCATTTCCTATGATTTACCTCTATACTTTAATTTACTTGAGAACGAGATTAGCCTGCATTTGTTCTCCTATTGACAACACTTACATTTGTTGGGGCTGTGGTTTTTTTTTTTTTTTTATGCATTTAAATTCATTGAAGATGCTTTTTTTTTTACAGCGAGATGCTCATTGAGTGAAATTGGAATATCTATAAGGTGTCGTTGTTTTTGTTGATTCCTAGTTAAGTGAAAATAAATGGTATTTAATGTGTTTGTGTTTTTTTTCTAATCGTGTTTCCATTAATAGACGTAATACTATGGCGATGCCATTTAAGACTGCATTAATACCATGATTGATTTCTTTTCATTTTTCTTGATTACGTTTTCATGGCTGGGTGTATCACTGGTGCATTTGCCCTAGTCCGTCTTAACTTATCCATGCATTTCGACTGTGTAGACCAATGATATTACATTTCCCTTTTGTGGTGATTAATGTACCATGACTTCATTTAATGGAAATAGGATTTTAATTAATGGCAATTACAAATTATATTTGATGGCATTGCGAATATATATATATATATCTTTCTTTAATGTACAACGACATGCTTTAATGGCAACGGGAATGTATTTATGGCAATGTGACCCTGTGTTTATTTAGTTCCCTTCTTTTACTGGCAAATGCAATCAGGTGGCGAATAATGTACAACGATTTATAGTTCCTTTCTGCTATGTGTGTGGTACCACGATTTTTTCCCAGTGAATTGTTATTTTCTAGTCAATTGTTTAGATTGCCAGGTGCTCAATAAGCCTCATGTTTTTCATTTTAGATAGCCAATGTATATTGATCATGACAAATTTTACTTCTGGGCATTTTTTAATGTTAAACTTAGCTTACTTGCCCCATTACCTCTGCAATTTGTAATTGTTATAATACCCTTTACCACTGTGATTTGTACTGTGTAACTGCTTATAATTAATCCTTTACATCTGTGTTTTTTTTCTTCTTCATTATTCCTTTTACCTGTGTTTTTATCTATGGTGGGTGTTATTTCTTCCTTAAACCTACAATATCTAATTTGGATATTTCCTTCATTCTTATATCCTAATGGCATGTTGACATAGCCTGCCTTTTTCTTTTAGGCTGGCGTTTGTGTCTGCGTGATTTCTTGCACCCCTTTTTTGTTAAACCGCTATGACAGTGGAGTGCAGGTCAGTGATTAATTGGCTAAATCTGTTGAGACTGTGAATTTTCCCTCAGAAGACTGCGAGTTTTCCTTTCAAAAAAAGGCTAACTGTTACTTTACTGCATGGCAAATTTTTACCTTTATGAGACTGTGATTTCGCCTTTATGAAGTTTGTGATTCTGCTTTTAAAAAATGCTCTCTGTTACCCATGTGTTTTACTTTACTTGACAACGTTTTTAATTGGCCTTATTATTTTTGGACAGCGTTACTCCTTTTCTTAATTAGCAATGATAATTAATGTTGTAGGGTTTAGTTAATATTAACATCAAGTGTGCATTGATTAGCCTGATATGACATTTAATATTAAAACAACAAGATAGCGTTAAAATTCGTCAAGTAGCATCGAATTGACGTTTGTTTTTTCTAAACCACTAACCACATGAAATTAGTCCGCTTAAATGGCATGGTCATTTCTCAGCAGCTCTTCTTGGTGTTAGTAGATAGCTTGTTAATTTAGTATAGTCAATAGCTAGAAGGCACGTTGTAAATTAATTTGTTAATAAGTATTATACTTGTAGCAACCTACAATGATGTTGTTAATGGGTCATACAATGTTAATTGTCGAGTTAGATTGTAATTATGGATCAATTTCCAATTGCCCAGGTAGATTGTATTTAAGGTTAATGTAGAAATTGTAATTATCGACATTTAATATTAAAACAACAAGATAGCGTTAAAATTCGTCAAGTAGCATCGAATTGACGTTTGTTTTTTCTAAACCACTAACCACATGAAATTAGTCCGCTTAAATGGCATGGTCATTTCTCAGCAGCTCTTCTTGGTGTTAGTAGATAGCTTGTTAATTTAGTATAGTCAATAGCTAGAAGGCACGTTGTAAATTAATTTGTTAATAAGTATTATACTTGTAGCAACCTACAATGATGTTGTTAATGGGTCATACAATGTTAATTGTCGAGTTAGATTGTAATTATGGATCAATTTCCAATTGCCCAGGTAGATTGTATTTAAGGTTAATGTAGAAATTGTAATTATCGACTATTTCGGACATGATTAAAGGGTTGTGTTTTTGACTAAGTCATGTGTTGGTTAGCGTCTTCCTTTGTTTTCATCCTCTTGCATCTTGTCGACCTATTGTCGGGGTGTGGATGCAGTCTTGTGTCAATTGTTTCTCCTCCTAGCGCGTCGGATTTATCTAGATTCCTCGGTCTAGATAGGATGTGTGGTGCCAAGGTTATTGACGTGTCTGCACCTAGGGACGGCATGATTCCTGATGAGGGGATCATGGCACGCCCTATTGAATAGCAAAAAATGAAAACTTGGTCGGAGTCGGTGCATTCTGTGTGAGTGTTGTCGAGCATTGTAAGCTACTTTTGGCGCATGGGTGGAACGCCTTCATGCATTGGGATCGTACGCCTTGAGTTTCTAGTCTTGTTCATCAAGGCCATTGTGTCGGGAGGGGGATGTTTTCCCTTAGCTTGTAGTTGTGTCTTGTTTGCGTTGGGAGGGTATTCGTTCCTCCTTGTTGTTCTACGCATGTTTCAGTCAGTTTCCCTTGTGGTTGTGCGTGGTGTCATAGTTTCCCATTGCCTGGACTGCGTGCTTGCGTTCGTCGTCAATGGTGTGGTTAAACTGTTGTCGTCATCACCTTCTTTCCTAAAAACAAAAAAAAAATGCACTTATGCTTCGCTTGTAGTCCTAACGATGGGTTCGTTACAGATCAGAATGATAATATTGTGTAGCAAATGTGTAATTCTCTGCAAAATCAACTATAGACAAAATTGTCCCTGGTGGAAACACTTCATGGGATTGTTTGAATTGTAGATCTTGCCATCAATCTCCATGTGAATGCTTGGTGTATTTATAGATTTCTTCCTCAAACTTCTTCAAAAAATCTATCACATTGACTTTATCTACCTTCAAATCAATCCTTTTGAAAATAACATTTGAAGAATGTGGAGCCGTGTTGTTGATATATTCATATCTCTTCCAATTGACTCTTATATTAGAAAATGATTGATCATTCATATCAATATGATACTTTGAATGAAACAAACTTAGATTTCCACAACGATCACATTTCTTTCCACCAACATTTTTTTTTTTGTAAAATAAATCATCATCTTCTCTTTCACATAGAATTTTAGATATAAAAATGTGGAATGTGGAAGAAGGAGGTGAACCTGGCCATAAAGTTTTACCAAAATCCAAAAAAGTGTCGTAATACAACTCAAATTCCACATGATAATGACAACAAAAAGTGTCATGAACAGTGATGGGTCTAACAAACCATGGTTTTTGTTGCACAAATGTATTGATGGAAATTTTAACTTCTTTGTGCTCTTCTTTGAACTTATTGAACAACTCTATTTTTGTCATTGGAAATATATGTTTTGGATGTTCTTCATATTGTTTTTGTGCTATTATTCATCATAACACATCCCTTGTATGTGGTGAAACATGAGATTCTTCCAACCAATAATTACGGGCCAATTATCTAACATTTTCTGCAAGTCTATCTTTGTAGGGTTGTCTATAAATCACTGTCCAACAAGCCAATTCATCATTTACATCTATTTGCAATCAAAATTTTCTAAGTTTGTGCAATGTTTTTCTTGACGTTCCCATCGTTTTTTCCATGTGTCGTGTCAAACGATCTTTTATATTGCTATATGAAACAATTGTTGTTTGTATCACTCTACGTGCAACACGGACATCTTATTTTCGAGATTTTCCAAAAGATTTTAATACACTAGTTATATTGTTAAAGACATTATGTTTCACCTTTGTATCCTTTGTTGACTTTTGAATACCCAATAATGATGTAGTTTCTTTTAACTTTCTTGACTTCATTAGACAAAGTAAAAGTTGAACTTGTACTGTTACTGATTCATCTTTGAAAAAAGTATTATACATATTCTTAGTTTGATATCTTATATAATTCTTATCTTTTTTCTTCCCAAATTTGTCAGTATCAACATTTTCTAATATTTCATCATCAATGTTGATAGATTCTCCTGCATATTTCAAATTAAAGATTATATTAAAAAACATAACCCAAACACAAATTTACTAAATTATATATACTTGAGTGTTCATCTTATATTATCTAAATTTATGTACATACCTATAGGTGATTCGTCTTTTGCTTCAATTTCAGTTTCAATGTCTTCTACTTCAATTTCGGTTTCAACGCCTTCTACTTCAATTTCGGTTTCAACGTCTTCTTCGACATTATGAGACAAATCTATTTATGTTTTTTGAAAAACATGAAATTGTAATTACAATCAATTATATTATTTACAATATTTTAAATTTGAATTCTGTACTTTCTGAATACAGTCCCAATGTGTGTCGTGTGCTCGATCATCATATGTGCATGCATACTTGGTTGAACTTCTTCTTGTCCAAAATATCTATTGACATTATCATCGTTTCTTTCTTCAATATTTGCATGTTCTTGTTTCTTTCCCCAATAAATCTCTTTCCTTTGTTCGATTTGGCGAGTATCATCTCGAGTGTGATCAAATTTTCTCTTGCGCAAACTTTTGTTTCCCATGAATTTTATAGTTATCTTTAAAAGATATGTCCAACAAATACTTCACCTTGAAAAAATGGTCAACATTTATCTTTCAACATATAAATTGGTATTCCAATAAAAACTTGAACAAACATCAATTACCTTATTCAACAAAAACCAAAAGGATGATTTTAAACTTTGTTTAGGTGCTCTAGAAAACCATCATGTATCGATATCGATCCTCCAATTAAGCCTATGAAACAGAGGGAAGAAATAAAGAAAGAAAAGAATATAGTTGCAATTAGTAATAGAAATGATTTGAAATCCCTATACCCGAGCTCATAATTGTCTGTCCATCTGATGAATTGTGTTAAATGTGTTCGGTCAAAAACCTATTTATACAATTTGGCGCAAAATGAAATGATACAACGTGTCTTTTCATTTTTTTCGACCAATGGAATTCACTCAACAACCTTTCGGTCAAAAGAAGGTTTTTTTGACCTAAATAAAAAAAATACTTTTGTATGCTGGAAGTTGAAGAACTTGTGAAAATATAGTTTTTTTTCTCATAAAACAAGCAAAAGTGTAACCCATCTTCATGATTTCACCCTTATACTCTGGGAGGTTTGACCTGTTAGTGATTGAGAACATCATCGGAGCGTTGAAGGCTGGAGTGATGTGTTATGTCGATGTCACCCAAGTGGGGGGAGACGTGGACTCATCGCAGGTGTGACATGTGTCACCCTTGTATTCTACCAAATTTCGTCCACTGGACCTGGGCCGTGGTCAACTCGGCGCTGACCAATCCGGGAGCAAGGAGAAAGTTACACCATGAAACTCTTGAATGTTGAAGTCTCCTCTTGCTTATGTGTGAAATGGGGAGCGAGCCCCACCATTGAATTGGAGGGTGGGTGGAATTCCACCGTGGATGTAGGAACTTGGAGACTGTACATGTGAGGTAAATCCACGTGGTCTTTTCCCAATGAGGCATGCAGAACTTCGGATGGGCATAACTTACGATATAGAGCTCAGATTGGAGAGTGGAGACAGTGGTTGGAAATATCTTGACGCGAATAAGAGGATGAAGACCTCAGACAGAGGATCTGAGACGTTTGAGGAAAGAAAATTTTTGATGCCCCATTCCTTAAAAATCCTTTTAAGGGGTTGGGTGTGTTAGAGTTTATGGTATATTCATTATCTTGGTGTTATATGTTATGCTTATAGCAAGCAGAAGCATGGTTGAGATCAGTAGGTTGGATAAGTTTTCTAGGATGTTTGATATGAAGGATCTAGGAGAAACAAGAAAAATTATTGGGCATGGAAATACCCAGAGACAGGAAAAATGGTAAGCTGTGGTTATCACAACAGAAGTATGTGGAAAAGATACTCAATAAATTCAGTAAGAATATTATGAAACTACTAAAACTTCCTTTGGATTTCCATTACAATATTTCTTCATGTTTATGTCTTAGTAATGAAAAAGAAAAAGGTTATATGTCTCGCGTATCGTATGCTAGTAGGAAATTTAAATGTATGCGATGAAATGGTCAGATATTTCACATGCAGTTGGTGTTTTCAGTGGATACATGGAAAATCCAGGTAAATAAGTGAAATGGGTGCTTCGGTATTTTAGAGGCATGAGTATCACTATAGTGGTTGCAGTGATTTAGTCTGTGGTTATGTTTATTCATTGCTTGCAGTAGATTTGGACAATGGGAAATCTACCTGAGGTTATATATTGCATGAATGCAAGGATCTATTGGGTAAGTTTGGAAAAATGCAAGATAAGGTGTTATGTGGTAGTCAAAGTGTTTTTCATTTGACTAGTAGTCCATCTTATCAAAACGAGACAAGGCATCATTTTGTAAAACAAGTTATTGATGCAGGTGAAGTGGTCCATACTCGAGCAAATTGTGCAGACATGTTCACAAAAAAACAGTATTGTTAGAGAAGCTACAGTGGTGTTTGGCTTCTCTTGTCTTGGAAATAAGGTGATGAACGAACTAGGGCAAGGTATCAGGTAATTTTTTTTCAAGGTGGAAATTGTTGAACCAGTGACAATAAATTCCAATAGTTTTGGAGATCTTGCAAGAGTTCAAATCGGATCTTAACATATTAACCCAAAATATGCTACATAAATCTATGAATTGATTTCATGTTAATGATTATAAATGTGTATCCCTTAGAGGTATAGATTGAGTCAAGGTTGCAAGCCTGCTCTTGGGATGTATTGTAAATCTCCTTAGATGAATAATAAGAATGTTGATTTACATTGTCTTGTGGATGCTTCCCTGCAAAGGGTTTTACCACGTAAATCGTTGTGTAATTCATATGTGTTTGTTATTTGGTCTTTCACTGTTGTAGATTCATTTTAAGTAGTTTCACAGTCTCAACAATTTTGATAACAAGATCTATGAGAAAAAACCAACCAAATTTCCAAGACAATATGTTAAACTGAAAAAATCTTAGGAATTTGAATTTTATGAAAAACAAGGAACATTTTAATTTCTTTGTTCAGAACATTTTTGAATTAACATACAATATTATTGTACATTCTATTTTATTTATTATTTACAATAAATTTAGTATGCAAGAATAATATTGCAATTTTTTTGTATTTTTGTTAAAAGATATGGAGAATTATTGTATAGAAGATGGTGAGGGTGAGTGAAGAGACTTCACACTTTATAAGATTACTTAAAATTGTTTGTTTTTTAATACATGGTTGAATCCATTGATTAACTTATTCTCTATTGAGGAATGACATGTAATCTATTCTATGTCGAGGAATGACATGTACGTTTTAAAATAGTATTTATGGTATTTTGATAATGAGATCTTTGAGAAAAAAACAAATTTCCAAGACAATATGACGAACTCGGAAAACCATTATTTGATTTCTTTGACAAATAGGGGATAGGAATTTGAATTTGAATTTGAATTTTATGGAAAAAAGTAACATTTTTATTTCTTTGTTTGAGGCATTTTTTTGGGTAATCTTTTTTTATATTAAAAACATAATATATAAAAAGTCATGCTTTAGTGGTTCATCTCCAAAATTGATTATCTAGAGAGCTTGTTGGTGGAATCCCTAGAAAGAAATTAGGCTGATATATTAAAATAAGGCCATAAAAACTCAATATGTCCAAATTACTATTAAGAGTCTAAGTATCTAATCTATAACAAGGATAAACTATGATAAAACTAGAAACCAAAAAGTAAAGAGAAATGAAACCCATGAAATTTGTCATGTTGGTGGAGCAGGAGGGTGAGACTTCATAAAACCATTGTTGAATGTCGCCTAAGAGGTGGAGTTTGTGTTATCTAAGAACACCTATATGTTACCTCATTACTTCTTCACAAGCCAAGAGACCAAGCTAAGTAGAAGCGTTTTTTTCTTTTCCATTGATCCCCTCCTGTACCTGAACCCTCACATCCCACAAGAAGGTTCTTTGTAAAAATTTGTTGTTGCATAGGCATGTGCTTGTTTTAAATGGACTGAGAGGCAGGTACTTGATTGGTCCCTCCTTCCCACACTCCACCCCCTTGGTTTTCAAGTCAAACACTCCATCTAAGGTTTGTTCAAGGTATTGTTGGATAAACTGTTGGATAAACATAGGACATCATTTCTATTTTTATTTATTATTCATTATTTACAATAAATTTAATTTTCAAGACCAATATTACTTTTAAAAAATTAAATAATATTAATGTTATATGTATTTTCATTTGAGAAATATTTAAGAAATTTTAATTTTTTAAATTTTTTCATTTTTAATAAATGTAAAAAAAAAAAAAAAAGATAAACCAAAAATCATTATAATATTTGATGTAAATGTAAAAAAAAAAAAAAAGATAAACCAAAAATCATTATAATATTTGATGATGATGATGACGATGATGATGATGATGAACGTCCATTGAGACTGAATTGGTCTATTTCCTTAATAGGGTAAGGGATTACTTGCACAATTCTTTAGAATTTTGTTTATGTGCTCAAAAAACATTAAGAGAAGCTTTCTAAGATCACCATCGTTTTGTTGCGTTAAAAGGTTAGGAAGGTTGGTAGTGTGAAAAGTATTTTGAAATTGAGATGTAATCTGGGTATAGGTTGGATAATCTAAGAAACAACTATTTTCATCTTCAACCTTCTTAATGTCACAAATGTGACACACTCTTTCATCCCATGGAGTTTTAGGAATAGGCCAACGCCCATTTTCACTATGGAGCTCGTGAGAATTTGATCTGATTTTAGTAATGCTTATTTTTTCTTTACACTTGTCAAAACAAAGAGATAATTTTGATCTTATAGATTAGGGTTGATTACAATCTTATAATACCTTAATTTTATTTTTTCATCTAACTCTTTATCATACCATATTTTCTCCTTAAACTTTGATTTAAGGATATTTTTAATAGTATTTGTATTCTATAAAATGGTCTCCTCCATGATTCCCCATTGGATTAGCCAAGACTCGACATCTTTATACCATCCTCACTTGAGTCAAAGGTGATTACGACTATATTTTGAAGAAATTTTAGGAAGCCTCTTGTCTTCATGTTGTTTAACTTGTTCTTATACATTAGGTATCTAGTCATAGATATGCTCTCAATGGGGGAAAGGCTTGCCTCTAAGAGGAGAATGGGATAGGTCGTATTTCCTTTAATTTTGAGATTATAGGTTATAATTTTTTTTTGGATTATATTTCTCCAAGATTCACGCGAGATACTACATCCCCGGAATTCACATCCATATAGAATAATAGGCATAACAAGAGTCTCAAAGAGGAGTTTCTTCTTATCCAAAATCCAAAGGTCAGTTGATTTACAATTGTTTTCAAGCCCATAATAAGCTTTCCATCCCCCAATAATCCTTTTCTCATTGTTATAATTTCAGTTGATCTTGTGTTGAATATCGATTCCAAGATATTTGTATGAATTCATTTCCTCTAAGTTGTTTTTGTCATATATTCAAAGGTATCATAAGTTATATTATTGGATTTAATGATCATGAACTTAGTTTTATCAGTATTAACATTCATACCCATATTGGAGCAAAAATCATTAAGGATTCTTAGTTGATTTCCAAGATCCCGGGGACTCCTCGCCATAAGAATGATATCATCAACATATAGGAGAAGATTGGTGACTATACCAGTGAGACTAGGGCCAACACAACCTATTTCTTCCAAGCAATCTTCTAACTTGTCAATGTATATGACAAAGAGGGTAGGGGACAAGGGACAACCTTGTTTGACTCCAATATTGCAGTTAATATCTTTCAACCATCCCTTAGTGTTCTGAAACTTGGAAATAACATTTTCATACATCCATATTGCAGTATCCCTCAACTCAAAAGGCACTCTTATCTCTTCCAACCTATCCCAAAGGTTTTTCTTGGTAACTGTTTCAAAAGATTTTCTAAAGTCAACAAAACAACAAAAAAGATTGGTTTTAGTATTTCAAAACTCCTTTGCAATGATCCTAAAGGTAACAAGATGGCCCACAGTTGAATGATATCTCCTAAACCCGACCTGACATTTATCTCTTTTACCATGACTTTCTAGCCAAAGGCTAATCTTGTTTTCCAAAATAATTCCATAAAGCTTTGTTGAGCAACTGAGAGGGGGGGTGAATCAGTTGTACATGTGCTTAAACAATTATGCTTATTTTAAATACTTTACATAGAATTTAATGACAGTCACAATAATGCATGGAAGTAAGCAATAGAACATTCAACATCAGTCACACATATGAGATACACAGAGACAGATATTTCCTGAGGAAACCCATGCAGGGTAAAAACCTCTTCTTCTTTATATGATGAGTAATCTTTACATTCTTTACATTATCATACATATGAGCACCAACTCATAATGAGGCTACAACCTATGTTTTGCAAGATGGGACTTGTTGAGAGCACCAACTCTCTAGATTCTCTAGCACCAACTAGAAGGAAGCACCAACTCCCTGGTTTCTCTAGCACCCACTAGAAGGAAGCACCAACTCCCTAAGTGTTCCAGCACTAATTGGATGGAAGCACCAACTTCCAATCACACAGGCACCAACCTATATAATAGAGAACAACAGTTCTCCCTTGCACCACCCTGCCACCCTTGTTTCTCTGGCTGCAACCAAATGGAAGCTACAACTCCTTGTGTTCAAGCACCCACTTGAACCTCTGAGGACAACAGTCCTCCCTAGCACCTCCCTACCACCCTGAAATATAAATCTTTGCTACTGAAACTTATTACAATGATATAATGTTCATCAATGGCTTACCAACCTCATCATTTTTCTGCTACACTGCCCTACTTTGTCTACCTCATTGTCTTCATGCACACATCCTTACGCTTTCTGTTCTCCTTTTATGCTCTGTGGGCCATGTCCATTCAATGCACCATTCCTCTTCTTTTCATTTCAGCTGCTACACTCTGCCTCATTCTACACTCCTGAATCATTCTCAACAACAACACCCATCTCTTCTTTGTTCTGCATACTTATAGTCTCTGTGCACCTTGTGCATGCTATCTTTCCATGCTTCTGCATGATGTATCCATGTCGAGTGCTCTACCTGATCATCATGGAAACTCTTCAGCTTCTCTGTCAGTTAAACCCATGCGTCCATCATCACTGGGTGTTATGTTGAGATTCCTTAGCATGTCTCGTAGTTGAGACTCTTCGTCTTCTCTATCAAAGTCGAGTTGATCCTCTCTGTTGTAGTTACAGGCTTCAACACTCTTCCATTTTTCAATCACTTCTAAGAATAGTCTCCCTTCCACCAGAAGATGCCTCAAGCCTCCTCATCTTCTCTGGCGATCACACTGAAGCCTATTTGATTCCTCTGGCAAAAGCCATCAGTCGTTTATGGTAGTTACAATATGAAGTGCAACAGTATCCCTCCGATCATACTTAAATTCACCTACACCATTGGATTGGATCTGTAGGATCTTGCATTTAATTCACATTTTGGCATTTCGGGATTTCGACATTCCTATGGTAGAGTTTCTTGACGCTCCATGTCGCGGTCCCTAAAACTATGAAATGGAGCTTGGTTCTTTGAGATCTTCTCTACAGCTATTCGACGATGTGACCACCGACCGTGACCATAGCCTTATTCAAAAACTGCATTTCGCAATTTCGCGTTTCGGCACTTCGGGACTACTAGGATGAAGAATCGTGGGTCTTGATTCCTCCAACTCCTGGTATCCGAAATTGTCCTCCTTCTTTCAGGATTTCGGCATTTCTCATTTCACGATTTTGGGACTCCTGATGATGAAGAGTCTTGACTCTTCCAACTCCTGGTATCTGAAACTATCCTCCTACTTTCGGGATTTCGGCATTTCGCATTTCGCGATTTCGGGACTCCTTATGATGAAGAGTCTTGACTCTTCCAACTCTCGGTATCCGAAACTATCCTCCTTCTTCTGGGATTTCGGCGTTTCTCATTTCGCGATTCCGGGACTCCTGATGATGAAGAGTCTTGACTCTTCCAACTCCCGGTATCTGAAATTGTCCTCCTTCTTCCGAGATTTTGGCATTTTGCATTTCGTGATTCCGAGACTCCTGATGATGAAGAGTCTTGACTCTTCCAACTTCCGATATCCAAAAATCAGAAATGGAGTTATTTCCTAATCTGCGAAACTCTTTGTTTATGTGCCTATTTCGGGATTTTGGCATTTCGCATTTCGCCATTTCGGCACTCTTGTGGTGAAGTGTTTCGACACTTCAACTCCCGGTATCTGAGACTCCGAAATGGAGTTATTTCCCGGTCTGCAAAACTCTTGTTGATGTGCCTCTTTCGGAATTTCGAGATTCCGGATTTAGCAACTTCGGGACTCCTGTGTTGAAGAGCCTCGACTCTTGACTTCTCAATCTCCCGGTATCCAAAACTATGAAATGGAGTCAGATCAATGTATTCCATTGTTTCACATTTCGTCGTTTCGGAATTCTTGTCGTGAGTTGCTTCCTTGACTCCTCCAATGCCTGGTATACGAAACTCCAAAATGGAGTTTACTCTTCTGATCTTTCCATGCAATTATACCTACGTTGTTGATGTTCCTTGCCTGCCTGCTTGCCATCAAATAAACAAGCACACTCTTGCACTCTTCGTGCACCTCTACACTATCTCTTTTGATCTTACGTTGTCCCTGTTTTTCCATCGCTGCATACAATGATCTTGCCATCAATGACAAGCACATCTTCCTGAAAACATGCCAACAATCTCCCCCTTTGGCATTTATGGAAACCTTGAATGATTACACTAATCTGTTTGGACGTCCAACTGTAGCATCCAGTCCGGACCACTCCTTTTCTCCCCCTTTGACATCAATGTCAAAGAAAACATGCTCCCCCTGAGTTGTTGCAGTATTTTTAGGAGGTATCAGATATTCAATCAATACAAAGCTCCCCCTAATAGGATGGACTCTCTTAGGTGTGAGACGGGATGACACCCAGCTTCTATCAGAGATATTCAAATGGTGTCTTGGTTAGGGGTTTAGTAAAGATGTCTACAATTTGTTCTGTGGTTGGAATGTAATGGACCTGAACAACCTGATTGGTGACCTGCTCTCTCAGAAAATGGTATTTTATGGGAATATTCTTGGTCTTAGAGTGGAGTACAAGATTCTTAGACACATTGATGGCACTAGTGTTATCACAATGAATTGGGAGCTATGCTGCATATTTTACCTCCAAGTCTGCAAGTGTCTGAATCATCCATAATACCCGAGTGCAACAGGTAGCAACAACAATGTACTCTGCCTCTGTAGTCGATAAATAAATGGAACTTTGTTTTTTACTAAGCCATGCTACTAATGAGTCACCCAGAAAGAATGCTCCTCCACTGGTGCTTTTTCTCTCATCAACACAGTTTTCCCAATCTGCATCTGAATAGGTAGTTAACTGAAAATTCTGATTTCTGGGATACCACAGACCATAAGTCATTGTTTCTTTCAAATACATGAATATCCTTTTGACAACTTGCAAATGACTCTGTTTAGATGCAGACTGATATATTCCTACCATTCCAACAGCATGCATTATGTCTGGGCGAGATGTTGTGATGTACAACAGGTTGCCTATCATTGACCTATATGAACTTTGATCAACATCAGGTGAGTCATCATCCTTTCTTAATTTGCACCCAGTAACCATAGGTGTACCCATAGGTTTAGAGTCTTCCATTTGAAACCTTTTCAACATTTCTCTTAGATATTTTTCTTGAGAAATGAACATCCCTTCAGACCTTTGAGTAATTTGCAGACCAAGAAAAAATGACAGTTCACCTATCATAGACATTTCAAACTCAGACTCCATGGCAGAAGAAAACCATTGTACCAATGAATCCTTATTACATCCAAAGATGATGTCATCTACATAGACCAATACGATGAGCATATCATTATCCTCTATTTTGATATACAGATTGTTGTCAACTATTCCTCTCTTGAACCCTTTGTCTTTAAGATACGTATCCAATCTGTGATACCAGGCTCGAGGGGCTTGTTTTAACCCATATAAAGATTTCTTCAGTTTGCATACTAAGTCAGGGTTATCAGACAGTTTGAAACCCTCTGGTTGTTCCATATAGACTTATTCACTTAAATCTCCATTTAGAAAATCTGACTTGACATCCATTTGATAGACTTTAAACCTTTTATGACAAGCATAGGCAAGAAACATTCTGATAGCTTCTAATCTTGCTACGGGCACAAATGCTTTATCAAAATCCAATCCTTCTATTTGAGAATATCCTTTACAGACCAATCTTGCTTTTTTCCTGACAACTTGTCCCTGCTCATTCAACTTATTCTTAAAGAACCATTTAGGGCCAATGATATTTTTACCTTCAGGTCTATAAACCATCTCCCACGTATTATTTTTCTCAATCTGATCAAGTTCATCATTCATTGCTTTAACCCAATGGTCATATTTGCTAGCTTCATTAAAATTCTTGGGTTCTAGCATGGATATGAAAGCTATATGTGATTGTTCGATGTTGTTGATTATCTTTCTCCTGGTTTGTATACCTTTGTCTTTTTCACCAATGATCTAACTTGCAGGATGATTCTTTTGAGTGATTCTGGAGGAGGAATTTGAAGTTGTCTGCTGATTTGAGACTGTCTGAGTATCTGTGAATTCATCTTATTTAGAATCTTCATTTTCTAATTCTTGGACCTGTTCATCTTCAGCTTTAGTTGTGTCCTCTGTAGAAGACTCATTATTGTACCCCTCTCTTGCTGGGATTCCTTCATCAACTTTTACGGCAATACAATCAACCATTTTATGCAACCTCTTATTATAGCATCTGTATCCTTTATTGTTTGTAGCATATCCTAAGAAGATACCTTCATCAGCCTTGTCATCATATTTGCCAAGGTTCTCATCATTATTCTTTATGTAACATTTACTCCCAAAGACTTTGAAGTGTTTGATTGAGGCAGGTCTCCCATACCACAGTTCATAAGGTGTCTTGTCACTTTGTGGTCTGAGGTGGGCTTTGTTAAGAATGTGGATTGATGTGTCTATTGATTCTACCCAGTAGG
>CBVK0102131144.1:0-13786 GCA_900067695.1 Picea abies
TAATTAAAGAAATTAAATAATGGAGGAATGTAGGGAATGGGGGACACTTGTTGTTGTCTCCCATGGACTTCGTTTTCCCAGTTGTCTTGACCTCCTGACTATGATTGATTGTGTCCATCGTGGTTGCTTATCTATCATCCCTAGCTCGCCAGTCCTTGCTTGAGCAGTTGGCTAGGAGCCTGATCTACGGTTGTCGCCTTGGCGTTAAAAGACCTATGGATCTCAATGCCCTGATTTTTTGTGCAAGGATGATGAGTGAAGGGAACACCTGCTAGCTGTCTACCCTTACTCTTTCTTGATTGATGGTCATTGCGCCTTCCTGTATTGAGTACTTCTGCCACTGATATAACCCTTATCCCCAAATTTTTAACTCTGCGTTTTCATGCTTGGATGGATAAATTATCAATCCTGAGTTTTATGTGTTGATGGAGAATCATAACTCTGCGTCTTGCTTATGATTAGATTTCACCGCATTTTTTTTTTCTCTCCTACTATTTTGCTTCTGCGAGGCAGAGTATTTGTTCCTTTATGTTTTTATTCTATGCCATCACTCCCTTCCCGCGATGTGATGCATCCAATCTCTAGATTAGATAACGCTCTACTACAACTCTTGTGTTTTTATTTTACTGTTATCTGTTATCTCTAGTTATTGTAAAAAGTTTTTATTCACCCATCATAACCACAGTTGTTATTGAATTCTCAGCTAATTTCCCTGGGCTCATTGTTGGAATGATGCCACATATTGATTTGGTTTAATTATGACTTTCACCTCTGCAAACTGTATAAAATTGTATCTGCGAACTGTATGAAATCGTATCTATGTAATTGTTGTTTATATCTTCACCTCTGCGAACTATATAAAATCATACCTGCGAACTGTACGAAATCATATCTATGTAATTGTTGTTTATATCTTCACCTCTGTGAACTGTATAAAATCATATCTGCGAACTGTATAAAATTTGTTGTTTATACCCTTACCTCTGCAAACTATTTTTATGAAATGGTTGTACAGTCATTTCCTCTACAAATCGTGTCTATGTAATGGCTGCATTAACATTACCTCTATGAATTGTTTTTATGTGATGGTTGTGTAATATTCCTCTGCAAAACGACATTTACGTAATGGTTGTCTTATTATTACCTTCGTGATTGTATTGGTGTAATGGTTGTAATAATATCTCCCCATTATTTTTCTTAAAAGACTTGATAGCTATTAGTCACATGCCGCCTGGACCTTAGGTAATGATCTATGGTAGGTCATAATTCTAAATTTGTCTTTAACCATAGTAATTTGTGACAGCTGGTTAGTTACCGCATGAGTAATGGAGTAAACCCGACGATTTGTATTTTAGTTGTCTGGTGAATAATAATTAATGTGGTCTAACAATAACTTGACTGTGATGACTTTACCACTAACTGTGTAGGCACATCTTGCCAATAAGATTATATATTAAGAGCCACCCTTTATTTTGACTAGAAGGTAGTGTTATCCAATATCTCTATTGTTAGATCAACCTTATTGATAGAACCGCCCTTTTTAGGTTTAGACAACCCTTACTTATTTCGACCACCTCTAGATCCACGTAGACTTGAATTGACAATTCAGTTTCATATCAATTTAACCAGATTCGCCCTTTTAGAGTGTATTATTTATTTAGGTTCCAATTTTGATTTTTTCCCAACTTGTTAATTAGAAGGTAATCATGGCTTATAGCATTAACATTGACTTTTTCAGCTTGCTTCGACATTTACGCCTTGATTTTTTCTTTTACCTGGAAGTGACTCCTTGAGGGCACTTGGCAACAGATCTTTTAGGTGCTTGACCTTAGTCGCTCGTAGATTTTTTTTATGGAATTATGGCATTTACACTTTTAGCTGATTTCTTTATTGTTGTAGGCAACTGACATTTTGGGTACCTAGAATAAAGATAGACGCATGTGGAATTTAATGAGTTAATAAATGCATAGTTGTTGTTGTCGGACTTGATGTAGTAATGTTGTTATTGAATATTAAATGATGGGTTAATTATCATGATTAGATGCCTTGTTAATTGCATTATCATTGTATTAATGTAGCATTTTACATCAAGATTGTCACTATTGTTATTTAGTTAATGGCCAGACGGTGGGTTGTATGTTGAAGTCATGAATGGAATTTTAATCTTAGACATTGTAGATTGATATAGTGAATATTGTTCATATTTTGGCAATTGCTAAGGTTAGATCGTATTAATGTCATATTATAATTGTAGTTAACCTCTAATCATGATTTATGCTTGCTAGCTTGTTTTCTTTTAAGGTCAAGTTAGAATTGCCAAACAGTTGACTAGCTGAAATTTAGACTTGCTAAACTGGGACTCAGGCTCACTAAATTTGAGTCGTAGTTCATGTCAAGTTCGATTCGTAACTCATTGACTTATGGAATTTAGACTGGTTAATTGATCTGTAATTAATGCCAAATTAAACCATAGATATTGACCTTTCATCCTTGAGTAATGGTTGGTTGTTGACAAATTCGTTTTTAGCTTGCACTTCTTGTTGAGGGTGCAGTTGTTCATTTTAATTAGTGTCGGTACTTGGTTGTAAACTTGTAATGTGCTTGGTATGCTTGTGTTAGGCGGGATGTAGACACCTCCTGGTTCCTCAGAAAAATCACCAGCCCTAAGACCTTAAATGGTCAAAATCGATGGGAACCTGGGCTTGAGCATTGCTTATGTGTCCTAGAGGTTCTAACCGTTGCAGGGTAGGACGTGCGGGTAGTCATTCTTATTTTCATCAGTTGAATGTCGTACATTGCTTCCAGGTGCTTGATGTGCTTTTATGATTGGTCGTCATGTTGTTGTTGTGTGAGTTTCTTGCATTGTGTTCGTTGTCATGTTGTGATGTTGAGGATAATGTCATTATCACCTTCCTACACACACAAAATAAAAAATAAAAAAAAGTCACTTGTTATGTGAGGCTTGTTGTCGTAACGAAATGGTAGGTTCATTACAGCTGGGAGAATTTGTATATAAAAAAAAAATGCAGAGGATTCAAGAGTAATCTTGCAAGGAGATTTGACAACGCTGGGAGAATTTTTATATATAAAAAATGCAGAGGATTCAAGAGTAATATCACAAGTATATTTCACAAACACTAGGCAAATTTGTATATATAAAAATACAGAGGATTCAAGATTAATCTCACAAGGAGATTTCACCAATGCTGGGAAAATTGTATGTACAAAAACAGAGAGGATTCAAGGGTAATATCCCAATGGTTCCATTGGATTATACAAGGAAAATGAATTATATGAATGGAGTGTGATAATTGGCATATAAATTGCTCCCATTTCCGGGAACCATAATGGATTCCCTGATCAAATCCATTTTCTTATATTGTAGATTTGATGTTTGGGTATATCCAGAAATTCAAAAACACAAGAGTATAATTTTAAATTTTCTTGAGTTTACTAAATTTTAAATTGCTTGAGATTATCATTGTAGAGTACTAGGACTGCATATTAACCTTGTCAACTCCCATTGAAGCAAAAATGGCTTCTACTGTGTCATGGGAAAGGACATACACCTTTCTTCACATCGTGATCCTGCATAAATCAATTGGATTTGGGGGGGGAGAAAAACTTGGCACGTATTTCTATTTATTTTGTTGAGAGGACAATGACAGTGAAATCATTAGAAATCCACTTCTAGATTTTACGAAAACATCAAGAGTTGGTCTATTCAATCATAAACTTTTCAACGTGTTCCACAATGAAAAAACCTCAATTATACAATATCTCTTACATATCTGATAGTCCCTCAAGGATATGGTCTATACAATTTCATGATGATACACAATCTACAACAGTTATAACCACTACATTAAACAATAAAAATCAATGCAATTACAGAATCCATAAAATACCGTAACCAACGATGAAGATGGCTTGGAGATGATCTTCGGAAAATGACTTTCCTTACAAGTTCCTGCTTTCTAATCATTGAGACTTCACCAATACCTCCCAAACAACTCTAGGGGTAATCTTCTCCTCCTTTAGCCCCCCTAGACACAAAGGGGCCACGCACACACACAACCAAAATTCCTTTATATCTCAGCTCACCTCACAAGGTAGAGCACCACTCTCTCTCCTATTGGGTATCCCAACTCTTACAAGTAAAATCAGTAAAAAATTATGCAGCATAACTTTACCCATAACCCATGTGACCCCATTCCCCCTTGTTCCCATTTTATTTATAGGAGTTTCCTTACTAACACCTTGCCACTTTCACATTTAATTCACTTTTTAAATAATTAATTAATAACTATTTCCCCCATACACTTGTCAACATTTCCCTTAGTTGTACAAATAAATCCAAAATTTATTTTAATAAAGTCAATTTCCCTCACCCTTCCTAAAAGTGCTCCTTAAATCACTCCTAGTTGTTACCTTAAATTCCAATTTGGTAATTACTTGCACATATGTGTATTAAATCAATCTTTATATTTATTTTATTTTCCTTGATTTCTTAAATTGAATTACTTCATCCCCTCATTATTTAATTTATAAATTTAGTTTTTAGTCTTCCTACTAACTTAGACTTAGGCTTAATTAATTTTCAGTTGCAAAGTCTTAGAATCTTATAGGGATTATAATTAATAAATTTAATCCTTAATTAATTAATTAATTGATTTACCTAGTAGTGCTCAAGATTTTAGAAGGTTGATTATTTTCTCAGGGTTTTCTAGGCCACCTAGATTCATTGACTCACATTTTAATTGCACGACGTACCCTTTAAGACGCACTTCATACTCCAAGGGTGACACTCTTCTTTGACTAGTTTTGGTAGTTGTCCAACTCATGGAGTTAACACTCCATTCAAGTGACCTTGTGAGAGACTAAGGGATTCTAAGGAATAAATTCCCTTCCGTATTGCACACCCCTTAGAAATATTCATGAATGACTATCTTTGTCTTCCCTCACGACATTGTGGACCTATCGAACTAGGTAATGTTTGACCTACAATTCAAGCCACGATGGGAGTGCTAGTAGGATGTGACACGGATGCTTCCACACCTCTCCCTCAATATCTGGTCTATGTGCATGGCCCCTTTACTCCTTATGTCAGTAATATTAGCAAGCAATCTCCATCCTGCATCCATCAACAAAACACTGTCAATGATCAATAAACAACATCATAATATAATCGATCATATGTCGCATATGCATGAATAAAATACTCAAACCAATACAATCCACTCCTTAACTCAATCTAGAGTCTCAGGAGGTCCATTGATGCCATCAGCATCGAAAATCTATCAAGTGTCCTGCACACTCAGGGAAAACTCGTTAATAGTATCTGTCAATACATAGATATCAAACAACATAAATCATAATCCATCACATCATCATAAGAATCCATAAGTGAAATAGATAACCATATATTATAACCAGAACAATTGCACACAAGTGTCCTCAAAGAATAAGTCAATAACATGTGCTCTAAAGAGCGAGATGTTACAATCGCATCAATTGTCCTTTCGAATTTTTATCAATCTTCCTAAAAAATGAAAATCAAAATAAAAAATTGATTATATTTAAACAAAATTAAATATAGAAAAACTATTGATTTGATAATTGTTTTGGCTATTGCGAGTCTCACTAGTCTCATTGACCATTTCTCTAGAAATGCTTGTTGTATCTTATGTATAACCTAATTCTTGGAGTCATTGGATTATTTTTTGTATTGTAAATGGAAGAACAGAAATATGTTATTTCCACTATATTCCCCATAGATTCATAAAAAATTCTCCCTCTCTCATTAACTTCCAACACCACTTCAGATGAACTAAGTTCCAATTATTTTATCATTTATGTATTTCATAATTTTTATCTTCCTAGGATATTCTATTCCCTTGTTGTCATTCCCTACACAACATTCAACAAATCAAAAATCAAATGTTTGAAACATTTTAGTTATTATTGTTAATAAGTGCATTTATAATAAAAAGAAAAAGAAAAACTTCATATTGATCACCTTTTGTTCCCCCTAATTCATGTCCTTGAAACCTTTTCATAAAAAAAATATTCTCTTTTCCATTGAGATCGTAAACTAGTTTTTGAAGTTTCTTCATGTTTTTTCTATACATGGCATGAATTATCCAATAAAAATAATTTAAACCTACAAATAATTCAGATATATTACTTTTATTAAAATTTAAAAGAAATTGTCATGTTCTCTTCTTGAGATGTGCTTCCCTTGCCCTCACTACTATAAGTGTTTTTCCCTAAACTTCTATCAACCATATTCTATCAATAAAACCCCTCTATAATGAAATTTACAAATTATGAAATATTTTTTACACACTAACTAAATAATTTCAAGCTAAAATTGTTTTCAGGTTAGGCGATGCATATGGTAAAATACACATGCATTGGTGCACTTGATACAAACTTAACCACATGTGTTTAGTTACTGTAGAATGTGAACTGATAAACTTGGAAACATATTTTAAAAATAAATATCAACAAAACAATGTTCTTAATACATTTTGTCACACCACTACATCATTTATGTATATTGCACACCGTTAAATAGAAAACAATTTTTAAAAATGTGCACCAAACAATGCACTTTTAATAAAGACATCGATATCGGCATGTTGTTTCCATAAAGTGCACACCACAAATCATGAAAGCATTTTTTTGTAATAGATATCAATAGAGTTTGGGATCCAATGCAATATGTGGTTTTGATCCAATAGACACTAAAATCCCCATATACAAGTACACAAAGACAATACATATTCATTGCTTAAAAACAAATCTCATTATCAAATGGTAGAGATAATAAACCCTCAATGCTAGAGTTTGTAGCAACATAAACATAAGCGATACAACAAGAAAACTAATATTTTCAATGTTGAAAGTAACTATAAAACCCTTTTATTGTGTTGAAAATGATTTATAAATACTAATAGGAATAAATAAAAAAGTATGGAATTTTTCTGAATCAAATGACAGTAAATTTCATATGAATAAAATAAAGTTACATACCTTAAATTTATACTCTACAGATTTATATGTGACATATGGTAGTCCCTTGAGAATTCATCTCTTCAAAAACATTTTTCCAGTCCAAAGTCTTCCCTGGTAAATCTCTCTTCCACAAGCCTTCCCTCTAACTTTTGGCAAGAGAATGCAATATGGACTAGGGTTTTATTTTATAAAATTACTTTTACAAAATGAAATTCTTACTCATTTTTCACTTAATATTTCAACGCATTTATGATAAAAAATGTTGTTGTTCATTTCTTTAATTTGTCTCATAGTGTGCCTTATGACTTAAGTGCACATGTTCATATGTTGACATAAATGTGTCAATTAAAAAATGCACAAAGAAAATATAGGTGCAAACCTTCGCAATTAAAAATTTCCTAAGGATCTTGTAGAGGTTAGTTGTCAGTGCATATCAGAATTTTTCGCACCAATGCACCTAAGTTTCTTGAAAATACCTTCAAATTTCTATTTGAAGTTAGGATGTTACATTCTTCCCAAAATTTATTTTAAGAATGTAGACATGTATCAATTATGATTTTGTCTCAAATATAGAAAAAAAAAGGTGATAATATCAAATGGGAAATTCTTTTTATTCCAATTAATTCCATATATTTCCAAGTTCATTAAGTTCTCCCTTGTCATTTGCAGTAAGTCTATATTTTATTTATTTTGATTATGTCATCGAGTTTATGATTCCTTTGCATGTGCAATTGAATAATTATGCATTGAATT
The DNA here is from genome assembly GCA_900067695.1 of Picea abies. NCBI lineage: Eukaryota > Viridiplantae > Streptophyta > Pinopsida > Pinales > Pinaceae > Picea > Picea abies. The sequence continues at coordinate 7,774 of CBVK0102131144.1, forward strand.
TTGCAGGATCTTAATTTAGGTTTGAGTTCATATGGGAAATATATTCCACTAGTCCAAAAACATCAATCTTGTATTAGGATAAACATACCACAAACAGATGTAGACAAAAATGGAAATCTAATTTACACTATCAATTGTAACATGCCATATTCTAGTGACCATCCTTGACCAATGGTACTTCACCATGAGTTAGATCTCTTTTATGACACCCCAATAGTATGTGGTTGTTCAAAATGTAAAGGCTTGAAGGTGAACCCTTGGTGTGTCACACTGTCCCATTACATTAATGATTGAATACCCAAAGTTCACTTTCTAATACATTCCATTGTGGTCAAGGATCCAATAGGTGATATAGAAAAGACTCATAGGAACATTTATGTATGCTATTTTTTTGAATTTTGAAAACCAAATCAACCATGTTTCATCCTAAATTGGCCAATGTGACTCCTTTTGTTGAGTCAAAAAACATTTCTAGTAAGCCAAAGTATGATATCATTACTACCCAAGACATATCTACTAGGAGATTCAAAGCATTGTATGAGATGAGAGAAAAACATTCCAAGCACACAAAAAGGTCAGTTCAATTCTTGGAGGGTAGCAATGACTTATCTCTTCCTTCCCATATGAAAAATAAATATAAAACCCATTACAATTGTTCTTTGTATGGAACTTGGTCCTCTTCCCTACCTATGCCCAATGTTGGGACATAATTTTCCTTTTGTGGCAATAATTACATGGTTTCCAAGTCTAACATAAATGTTGTAAATCTTGGGTTGTTTTATCTTTTCACATGTATTCATTCCTCCCAAATATTTAGTAGAACTTACACCATTTTTTGGTCCTCTTTATATACAATCTGCTTCCTTGCATATTGTTAAATACAAACATAACATTTCCATGTATAGTATGTGCATGAACCATTATGCTTCCATAAACATTAACAAGAATAACCTATTATATATCGATGGTTGTCCACACACTCATGGAACATTGTAGGGTTCATAAATAACTACAAATACTCATTGTACTTATACAAAATGCATTTAGTGTGTTCAAGCATGAAACCAAACAATTATTATAAGCGTAGATTTATTTTTTTAATAGCACACATGCAACCAACCAATTTATAAAACAATTGTTGAATTAAGAAATAAGTTTACATTAATTCCATTAAAAATACATAAACACAATTATTCAATGTAATTTTTCTTATTCCCCAAGGGGCATCTAAAGTTAGTCACAATGTAAGATGCCTTTGAAAATAAATTTGTGGTCTATGAAAGTTATAGTTTATTAACATTTTATCACCTAGAAACAAACTATGTATTGGACGCAAAAAAAAAAAATCCGATGCCTTCCTTTTCATAAATAACTCTTTGTCACTGGAGTGTTCCCGATGCCTTCCTTTTCATAAATAACTCTTTGTCACTGGAGTGTTCCTTGAATGAAAAATTGTGTTGGTTTAATGTTCAATATTTTTGCAAATAATATTCTGACAATGAGTGACATGTCTACCATATACGATTGCACCCCATTGTGATGTCAAATCAAGAGAAGGTTTTTAAACAAGCACAACTTGGAGAGGAATCACACCAAGCATTGTTGAATCAACCACCTATTTAGTTACCACTATGACTTGAGTCACCAATTTACAATATCTATAATAACACTGGTTCTTCACATATTGGGGATGAATATAATAACATACAAGTGAATATGGATAATTTCTTATGGGATACCCATGCCATGGAGGGAATGTTTTTACATGCATTTCAGGAAGATGAGCTAGTGGATGATGCTGATATCATTGATACCTTCTTTGAAATCCTAAAATATGTTTCTCACACCCATCGCTTTGGACATGGGTCAAGGTCTACCAACTAGGGACAAGAATGTTGTACTTTAGAACTTAAAATCAATGTACGGTAAGTCAAACATGTGTTTATCAATAATATTGAGGTAACTAACCATTAAGTCCCCTATATATTGGAAAATCCTATCACAAAATGAGAAATGAAAAGTGAGTTCATGCATATTAGGTGACAGTGTACATTTTTATTTCCCACTAATTTTATTTTACTAAAAAATAAGGTACTTCCAAGTGACAATGTTCTTCGTTGTAGCTACAAAGAGGGAAGGAAATTACTAAAAAATTAGGGCATTGAATACATATCAAATCATGATTTTCAGAATGATTGCGTATTATATAGAGGAAAATATAATGACAAAGAGATAATTACAAAATGTGGGCATGATAAGTATTAGAAATAAAAAAAATAAGGTAAAGGCACATGACTATCCTCCTCATAATATATTAAGGAACATTCCTATAATTGATGCAGGAGCATTGTCATCAAAGAGCAAGTGGAAGACAACACAACACCATAGCACACATTTTGAAGTGACTTTGAATTTAAGAGGGCATCTCATGCAAATATTTGAAAGGATTGTAATTAAATAACATCTTGAATGTTTAGAGGCTAAACCATCGCATGAGATCATTGGCGATTGTATTTTTTTTAATGTAGTAGTTGGTAGTACAGATTTGAAACATTCTCTCTTATTTGTCTATACCGATCATTTGTTGTAATAAAGACTTAGTAGTTGAAATATTTTATTTTGATAGGATATCACTAAGGTAGTCGGAGGGAAAACACTCAATGATCCCTCTTGTATAAATAAATGTATTGTTTCCCATAAGAGGTTGCTGAAATTTATTGAGAGCTGGTGGAATTTTGTTGAAGACTACAGAATGTTATTGTTGTTGAATATTATCAGAGTTGTAGCCATGTATATAGAATTTGAATGAATATAATAGAGAAGATTGATCCAAAGTGTTTGGTGTTGCTATTACTGTGTCTATCCGAATGAATGGCAGGCTTTTTGTTTAAATTATGTTCTCTAGTATCACTTGTTCTTATGTTATGAATGCATTTCATGGTTGAATGTATGAATCTGTGAGGATTACATAAGTTTCAATTGTTTCTCTTCTTGAATGTATGAATCTGTGAGGATTACATAAGTTTCAATTGTTTCTCTTCTTTGAGCCAATGCAAAGAGTGCATAGTATCCACAAGGTGTGCATTGATAGAGTCTATTTCGACTTAGAATCTTATAAGAGATAACATGGAGATTTGTATGTAATGTGTGAATATTCTCCACAAGGTGTGCATCGACATAGTCTTTTTGACTCAAAATCTCATAAGGAATAACTCTAAGTTTACTTGTAGAAGAGTGTAAAGAACTATTTCAAGGTGTGCACAGTCACTCACAAAGAATTTGAGTCATGGATGAAGACCTGTTGCAAGGCACACATAGGGTAAATTTTGACTAAGCGTTGAAGAAAATGCTCTAAGGAGTAAAATTTCAAAGGAGGAACAAACTTAGAAGAGGTAGACGGTGAGAATTCTTCAATAGGGAGGAGCCCTCTAAGATTTTTTAAATTAACGAGCAAGATCCGTTCAGGAGGAGGCAGGATCATTCCAGACCATCATATCTAGGAGAGTTGCACATAGGTTATCCGTTGAGTCCTTTAGCGCTTCTTGGTTTGAAGGTTTTGAAGAATTTAACGAGAGGGGATCACCGAAGTCCTCAAGTTGTGAAGTAATCCTAGTCATTGGTTGCTGCGAGGATACATGGCAGAGATCCATAAACTTCAGGGTAAGAGTCCTTTGGAGGGAAGGAAAGGTGGAGTGAAGGGTGAATCTCAGCCTTTGATTGATGTGATAATGTGACGCTCAATCTTTCGCTTCGGGCATGAAGCACTTCAGGAGAAAAATTTCTTGGAATGTTCAGAATTCCTGAACGCAAAGTCCGAAGAGGATCACAGTCATTTACTGTCAGATTAGTGAGAATTATTGATCGTCCAGGTGAGTTCGTGGTTCGGGTTTAGGGAGAAAAGGTTTGATCCAGGTGGATATCGATGGCCACCCACCTTTTCTGATTGGCTCAAAATAGTTTTCTGGAAATTTTGGCAATTTACTATTGCCGAAAATAATCTGGATCAGTGGTATCAAAGTAGGTTTCTCTTGATCGTTTTTTTCAGTGCATGTCCCCGATGATGTCCGAGTATAGAAAGTTGGGTCTTGAGCTTGTCTCTCTTGAATAAAATCGCTCTCACACACCCAAGAAACCCTCATTGGTAGAAGAAAAGAAAAAATATGGAGCAGATGATCCTATCAATATGTTGCTTGAGAAAGCTCTCATGCAACAAAGGGACGAAATGATGGAAAATTTTGCCCACATCCTTAAACGCCTGCTGATAGAATCAGACACATATTCATCAAGAGGCCACTTTGGAGGCACCTCGCCTTTCAAGGTACAAGTTAATTTTGATATTCCTGTATTTGAAGGACATATAGATGTAGAAGCCCTAGAAAAATGGTTAAGTCTGCTAGAAGGTTATTTCTTTGTTCACAATTTTTACGACAAAGAAAAGATCAGCTTCACACTCCTTAAAGCTCTCCCTCATGTTAAAAATTGGTGGGAAACTTATTGGGAGAAAAATTCCACAAAGGAGTCTGGAATATATGGGGTCGATCCGGCCACTTGGGACTTTTTCGTGGATGCGGTAAAGGAACAATATTACCTTGTTGGAAACTATGAGGACTAGTACATGAGAAGGAGCAGACTGTGTAAAGAGAGGGGCCAAGTAGTTTTTGAGTTCACCAATACCTTCCATACCTTGCACACTAAGCTGGGTATCAAAGACTTCGAGCGACATTTGGTTCTGAAATATCGTGGGGTTCTACACAAATACATCCATACTGAAATGGATTTTTTGGACATCTCATCACTCGATGTTGCTTATCGATATGTTGTTAAAATTGAGCAGAAATTTAAGCACTAGAACAAATGAGAATTTGGGTCTGCAAATCTGCAACAACCAAAGTATGACAAAGACGGCCCTAACAAATAGTCTCCCGAAAACCAGTCTAAGACACATGAAAAGAAGGGTCATGGGAAGACAAAGAATGACACCGGAAAATGGTGTGATTTTCACAAAATCCCCTAGCACAACATCGATGAATGTTGCTCAAAATAGTCATTGGTGGATGAGATCAAAGACAAGGAGCTGAACACTAATTCAGAATCTGATTCTGAAAATAATGGTAAAGGATAGATCATTGACGCAAACCCCACTGCTATTGTCACGACCGCAACAATTCAACTAGAAGAACCAACAGATCCTGAAGAGGGGGAGTGACTTTTTCATTCACATATGTGGGTGAAGGGGACCCCACTGCATTTTATTGTTGATAGCGGAAGCTAGAAGAACCTCATCTCAGTAGAGGTCGTCAAATAGTTGGAATTGTTGACAACACCACACCCACAGCCATACAACATCGAGTGGCTTCGCCAAGGACGAGATCTTTGTGTCAGCCAACAATGTTGATTATCATACGAAATCCAACCCTTCAAGGATGAGGTATTATGTGATGTTTCCCCACTGGATGTATGTGATGTTCTCTTGGGCCAACCATATATGTGGAAGCACCATGTTGTTCATGAGTCTCGACCTCGCAGTGTCATTGTTTATCTGGGGGTTCATCTCTATAGAATACCAGAGGTAGTTCTGAATACTGTTCCACATAAAAAGTGTCACAAGGTAGTATCTCATACTGCAAAATTTAGCGTCTTCACAATCTGTTCAAAAAGGGAACAAAAAGACACTGCAACCACTACTGCCTCACCCCAAGCACCTTCTATCCAACAGAAGAAGGTCGACAAGCTTGCAAAAAAGCACAAAGAGTCCTTCTGCACACTGTCCTCTCATGTAGCCCAACTTTTTGAATAGCCTCATCCTCAAAAGGTTCATGACAGACTTCCATAAACTGAGTAGCGTGACGTCTCCAGCAAGGCAAGCAACTCACCAAGATGCAGATCCAACAAATGCTTTTCCCTCTCCCCTGAAAAATCAACACAATGGAGACCATTTCTTCCTAAGGAGGGAGGACTGATCCAGGTGGATATCGGTAGCCACCCACCTTTTCCAACTGGCTCAAAACAGTTT
>CBVK0102131154.1:0-12841 GCA_900067695.1 Picea abies
TGACACCAACCTGGGTGAACTTTTTAAAACCGTTTCGCGACTTCGCATATTGGAGTTTGAAAACCTTGCGAATTGTAACTCCCAAAGCGTGATAGCGCGAGGTAATAAAAGTGATAGACTTGCTTAATGGTTAAGCAATGGTGACTTAGGACTATAACGGCCATTGCCACTTCGCATGTCGGGGTAAACTTTTGACTTCAAGAATTATATTTCAACACTTATAAAAGGCGGCTCCAACAATTGAAAAGATAGCTCAGAGAGGCATAGAACACCATTGTATAGCTGCGAGAAGAACAAAGGTTAGCAGAAGAAAGGCATATAGAGCGTCCCAAAGAATGTGAAATGGCCGAGAAGGAAACCTATGTGGCTCTCGCCAGTGCGCAGAAAAAACAAGTCTAGCAGGTGTTCGTTTCTACATCCAAAAAAAAGCATAAGGCAAATTTTGTCAGTTTTGAATGATACGTTTCTCTAAAGCACGCTACCATTTCAATACATGGTCGTGACAATTAAACATTTGTTTACTACACACAACTCCCCAGCAAATGAGCACGTAACAGAAATCGAAGTCATTATTACAGATGGTAATCTCCTGACAGACACCTATTCGCTAGGATGCCTGATCAAAAGGATACATCAACACATCTTTCTTCATATCAAAACCTAACCGATGATCAGATCCCCGTGGCGGAACTGCAAACAGTCATGAGTGGATAGACGTGATTATTGTCTATTTTTGGAAAACATCATGTGAAGAGTTTTAGGGGTTAGCAGTTAGAAAGCAAGGTAGGCCGAGCAACACCCTTGTTTATATATTTCATCCTTTCGATGTAAGCCAGGTTGGTTGGCAAATTTGGTAGACGGTAGCTATTGTATGTAATCTGAAGTTTGACCAGAACTTAATGCAAAGGTCCTGTGACTTGATGAAAAGATTCTAGTTGTAATAGTTGGATGTATTGTTCTTCTTTCTTTGCGTACGTTCTTTCCTGTTATCTTTATTTCATATCTCTTTCTGTTTATTTCGGAATGAATTGTCAAACCTACGGATTCGTTGTACAACACCCCTTGTTTTCGCCACTTAGACAAAATGTTTTCCTCTAAAGCTAACTCTGAATTTGTCCACAACGACACTCCTGAGTTACTTCCTTTAATTTCTCCCGCCACACATTACGGTTTTACACTAAAGGTTGTTGCTCACCTAGCCTTATCCTCTCGAGTCCAGTCACTGAGTCATTTGTCCCGTCTTTTCCTCAGATCGACCCCATAGCCCAAGTCTCACTCTCTTGTGCCAATATAACCAAAACCCATCATATTAAAGGTGTTTAAATCTAGCCATTGTTTCCAAAGTCATATCATGCACGGATACCGTGCCATTTCTGAGAAATCCCTCTCCAAATCCGAAATGCTAGTTTCGAGTCTCAAAGTTGGTTTGAAAAAGTTACCTTTGTCATTTTTTTATCATCCAAATATATTTACAGAATGCTAACACCTTCCACATTTACATTCTCACATCAATCAATTCTCAAAACATAAGCCTCGTTTCCTTTTTAGGGAATCCTCTAGAAGGGTTGGACTACCTCATATTAAGCCACTTGAAAGTTTTCAATATAAAGGGACATAACATACATAATAATTCCATTCATTGATTCTACAAGTACAATATCTTAACATATTTACTAGTCAATTTTATATTTTGAATTGTATCTATTTAAAATATATAAATACCTTTTTTTCCTTTTGATTTTTTTTATTGTTCTTTGAGTTGATTAAAAATGTTTATAATTATTTCTTTTCAACAATTAAGATTATAATTATTTCTTTTCAATAATTAATTTTTTTTTTCAATAATAAAAATTGATTATAGATATTTTATTGTTCTTTGCATTGGTTAAAAATGCTTATAATTATTTATTTTCAATAATTAAGGTTGATTATCGATCGACTCTTCTCCAAATTAATATTGGAAAAAAAGGTTGTTTAACTCTTCTTTAAACTAATATTGAATCTTCTCCAAATTAATATTGGAAAAAAAATTGTTTAACTCTTTTTTAAACTAATATTGAAAAAAACCCACTTGACTCTTCTCCTCCAAATTTTGACTCTTCTCCTCCAAATTCATATTGAGGAAAGGTCAACTAACTCTTATCCCAAATAATACTAATATTGAGAAAATTTCAACCAACTCTTCTCAATAACATAGTTTTATATGTTTATTCATAGGAGATGCATTTATCATATAAAACATAATACTTGACTTGAAAAACTATAGATAAGTAATAGTTTTCAAATATTTATTTTTATATAAATGTTACCTTAATTTAAGTAGATTAGAATAAGTATTGATAAGCATGGTTTTATGGTACACCTCCGTAAGATTATTAAGGGTATATTTTATTTGTGGTTAAAGTAGATTAGAGTAAGTATTGATATGCATGGTTTTATGGTACACCTCTTTAAGGTTATTAAGCATATATTTTAAGTATTGATATGCATGGTTTTAGGTTTTTCCAGTAGAAAATTATCACAATTATATTAAGAGAATATAATTTTTTACATCCACAAGTCTGGTTTCTATTTATAGACATAGTATATAACTGACATCCAAAAATATACCAGAAAATATACTCAAAACAAACTTTCAAGGAGAGATTCCATACAGGATACAAAGTTTCTAGACATATACATCAAAAAAGTATTCCAAGCAATCTGAGCCATCACTGATTAATAATATCCAGATATAATGACCAGCAAGATTCACAAAATAACTGAGAAGAAACGATCAAAAGGTAGAGAAGATGTAAGCGACCACTAATAGATATTGATGATGCTCCTTTATCCCTCCAAACCGCTAGACCATTTGTGAAGCATGATATAACCTTCTGGTTCAATAAGAGCTTTTTTGGATTTCTCATCTGCTTCCTTTTTGAATTCATGAAATATATGATAATAGTGGGTAGCCAAAAAATTCCTTCTTAATAACCTGATTCTTTGTTTCCAACCTTCTAAAGAGATAACATGAAGATTACCCTTGTTTTTTAACCAGTTTATGATGACTTTGGAGTCTCCTAGAATCTGAAGCTTGAGAATGGACAAATAATTTGCTATGAAAAGCGTTGCCCACACCCATAAGTCCAACCTTTGTATTTGTTCCTACCCCACAGTTTAAGAACCAATTATATAATGTTGATGCTGAAATTTTTATGATTCCCCCTGCTCCGCAACAACACCCATCTAGAATCTGAAGCTTGAGAATGGACAAATAATTTGCTATGAAAAGCGTTGCCCACACCCATAAGTCCAACCTTTGTATTTGTTCCTACCCCACAGTTTAAGAACCAATTATATAATGTTGATGCTGAAATTTTTATGATTCCCCCTGCTCCGCAACAACACCCATCTGCCTGGGTCACTCCATCAAAACTTTCCACTGGGAACTCCAGTGTGTCTTCTATCCAGCAAGAGCGTAAGGGGGGATTAATCAATTTGACCACCGGTCTTTGATAGTTGCCAAGAGTCTTTATAAACACCGAAGTAATTGAAGGATCCTTTCCTTCAAAAATTGTTGTGTTTCTTTCTAACCATATGAACTAGCAAATGTAGGTAGCAAGACTGAGGGAAGCATTTTTATCCATTGTCCAATTGGATAGACATTCATCAAGATCATTTCCTCTCCAATCCTAAGTAATCTTCTTGATATATTTTATCTTTTGCCAGATTAATTTAGTAAAAGGACAGATTATGAATATTAACCAGTTTATGATGACTTTGGAGTCTCCTAGAATCTGAAACTTGAGAATGGACAAATAATTTTCTATGAAAAGTGTTGCCCACACACCCATAAGTTCAGCCTTTGTATTTGTTCCTACCCCATAGTTTAAGAACCACTTCTATACTGTTGATGCTGAAAGTTTTATGATTCCCCCTGCTCCGCAACAACACCCATCTGCCTGGGCTGCTCCATCAAAACTTTCCATTGGGAACTCCAGTGTGTCTTCTATCCAGCAGGAGTGTAAGGGAGGATTAATCAATTTGACCATCGGTCTTTGATAGTTGCCAAGAGTCTTTATAACCATTGAAGTAATTGAAGGCTCCTTTCCTTCAAAAATTGTTTTGTTTCTTTCTAACCACATGAACCAGCAAATGTAGGCAAGAAGACTGGGGGAAGCATTTTTATCTACTGTCCAATTGGATACACATTCATCAAGGCCATTTCCTCTCCAATCCTGAGTAATCTTCTTTATATATTTTATCTTTTGCATGGTTTTAGGTTATTGAGGGTATAATTTAAGTATTGATATGCATGGTTTTATGTTACACCTCTTTAAGATTATTAAGGGTATATTTTATTTATTGTTATGTAGCAAATGGTCACAAGAAAAATGAAAAGAAAAATAAGATTTGAGAAATAGAGACAAGGATATATTTTGAGAAGTTTTAGTTATTTTACAAAACGGGTCAAACTGGAAAGAATAACACCACATAGTGCAAGATAATGATCTCATGAGAGAATTTCTTACCTTTTGTGAAAATAGCAAGACCATATAAAAAGAGGAAGATGTAGAAAATGGAAATGCAAATAATGAAACCAAAGAAATGGCTACAATGGAGGATGGATGGATGCAATACTGGAGAAAGAGAAGATTACCATAGTGATGAGAGTTTACTGTTGGCTTTTTAGTATTCTGGTTGGGATGGATTTCATATTTTTGTTGTGCCAGTCTTATCATGTTACTATGCCTAGGAACTTGACCTAGTTCCTTTGGGGTTCTGAGCTCTCTCAGATCTACTTCCAGCGTCATTTATTAATGTCGATTCTTTTCATATTATATGTAACACGTTTTGTTTCTAGTGGTTCTTAAGTGTTTCTTTAGTGCAGGATTTATGAGCTTCGTTTTTTCGAGTGTGTTGGCTACGTTTTTGGGCACCAACCCATTTTCTTTTGGTTTAGTGGCTTTTACTCCTTCTCCATCATAGACTTTCCCTGCGACTTCTCTTGTTTCTTTTCATCCAGGTGTCAGGTTTCCTACTTCATTCTTAATTGTTTTCTATTGGGGTCCATTTTCGAGGTTGAGTGGAGTGACAGTTTCTCATTAAATATGACAGAAACTGTAGTAAATGCCTTAATGAGCTCAGAGGACAAGGATTTTTGGAATCAATCTGGATTGATTATCAAGGCTTCAAAGAAACTTCCTCATAGTGATAACCTTCATCTTCCGGAGAGGCCATTGTTCAAACCTTTTTCTAGTGCTTTAGCTCCGTAGGGCCTAGGTTCTAGTTCACAGACTCGGGATGGAGTTCGTCACCTTGGAGGGATTAAACCTCTTACTATGGGGTTGAAGCGTAGCACTCCATTTTCTAGTTTTGCATCTCTTAAAGCACTGAGGTCACCTTCAGTTTATAGACCAGGACCCCGCTTCTTCAAACCTTGGAAATCAAATAAAGTTAAGCATCATTTTATCTTGGGCTCTGACGTGGGGCTTGAGGAAGCCTGCGAGATGGCCCTTTTCACCCTCGTCGGTAGGTTCTCATACTGTAAGCTTGTGAAAGTATCTATGTCCTTATGGGTGGAGAATACTTGGAAACCACTCTTAGGTTACTCACCTGATATTTTTTATCTAACAAGGGGTTGGTTCAGTTTTAAGTGTCGCACCCCGGAGGATGCTTCACTCATTCTAGATTCTAGGTGGGTGGTGGATGGCAGGAGTCTCATGTTGAAGTGTTAGCGCGTATCTTTTGGCCTAGAAAAGGAGTATTTCCATCTATGCCACCTGTGGTTTATTTTTCCGGGGTTACTGCTTCACTGGTGGAACAAAAAGGCACTCACAGAGATTGCAAATGGCCTTGGACGTTTTTTAGCAGTTTATGAGGAGGCTATTTAGGCAGGGGATAAGCGCTTGTGTCACATCTTCGTGGAGATTGACATCCATGCGAGATTACCAGAGGCAGTAGAACTGGAATGGCGAGGTTTACTTCGAACGCAGACTTTGGATTTTCTAGGGGTTATGTTCAGGGTGAGATCGGAAGAGCGGTTTCTTCAAACCTTGGAAATCAAATAAAGTTAAGCATCATTTTATCTTGGGCTCTGACGTGGGGCTTGAGGAAGCCTGCGAGATGGCCCTTTTCACCCTCGTCGGTAGGTTCTCATACTGTAAGCTTGTGAAAGTATCTATGTCCTTATGGGTGGAGAATACTTGGAAACCACTCTTAGGTTACTCACCTGATATTTTTTATCTAACAAGGGGTTGGTTCAGTTTTAAGTGTCGCACCCCGGAGGATGCTTCACTCATTCTAGATTCTAGGTGGGTGGTGGATGGCAGGAGTCTCATGTTGAAGTGTTAGCGCGTATCTTTTGGCCTAGAAAAGGAGTATTTCCATCTATGCCACCTGTGGTTTATTTTTCCGGGGTTACTGCTTCACTGGTGGAACAAAAAGGCACTCACAGAGATTGCAAATGGCCTTGGACGTTTTTTAGCAGTTTATGAGGAGGCTATTTAGGCAGGGGATAAGCGCTTGTGTCACATCTTCGTGGAGATTGACATCCATGCGAGATTACCAGAGGCAGTAGAACTGGAATGGCGAGGTTTACTTCGAACGCAGACTTTGGATTTTCTAGGGGTTATGTTCAGGTGCACCTGATGCAGACAGATGGGTCACCTTCGCCAAGATTGTCAAGGTACCTTCCTAGACGAATCATCATCTAAATCCTATCTGATGCGCCAACCTGCAAGTACTGATCATATGGAAGTTTCTTCGAGCAGATGGAATGTGTGTGGTTATGGGGGTGCTTCACTCGAGGATGACAGGCCCGACACAAGTTTTACAAGTAAGTTGAGATCTCTTTGTCTGTCTCTCTTTTACTCTCTCACTTCATGGGAACGTTTAGCGCTGGACATTTCTTTTAGTAGGGCCTCTCCTCCTCTTCTATCTGAAACCCCTATTGAGTCTTCCGAGATGGAGTCTTTACTTGATTTTTTTTCGAGCAGGAACCTTAGCCCTGGGGGAGGACAACCTTGGCCATCAATCGTTTCCACTCCTTCGGTGATCCCTTCACTATTTGTCAAGGAGGTTCTAGGGTTATCCATGGGTTTTCTAGATTTAACCACTGATCTGGAGCCTTCTATTATTTCTAGTGAGAGGGACAGGGTGGGCCGTGTTTCTTCCCTTGAATCATTGGATAAGGATTTATGCATGGGATCACATTCGGGGGGCCCTTCGGCTTCGGTGATCAAGGACACAAAGGTGTCACTATTTTCTTTTGAACCAAACTTTAGTTGCACGGTAGGTATTGGTGTCTTTTCTAGGGGGGACTGTAGCCTTTCAGAGGTAATTGACTCTCTTGTGCCGACTTTTCATGAACTCCCGGAGCCTTTAGATTTGCCAACTTATAAAGGTAAAGAACTTATCATTGTTGATCCATCGGAGGCCATTTCTAGTTCTTCTCGACTTTCCAGGTTAGATCCATTGCCTGTGGGTGCAAAGGGGTTCGTTTGGTCAAAGGGCTTAGGATGCGAGATTTCAGCCATCAAAACTCGTAGTGCTCGCAAATGAGCGGAGGTAGTTTTAAAGGAGTTGATTATGTTCTCGACTTCTGATTCTGAACTTGGGGCGCTTAGAGACATTAAATCCCTAGCATGCCTTAAGTCATGATCCTATTGTCTCTTAACTTTAGGGGAGTGGGGGGTTCCAATAAATTTTCCTCGGTTCATCATCTTCTTTTTCAGCATCAACCAGAGACTCTTTTCCTTCAAGAGACCTTAGTGGACTAGATTAGAGTTCGTTCTTTTATCAACCGACTTAAACATGATTGGCACTTAGCAGCTGTTAGTTCGACTGGTAGATCGGGGGTACTTTTGGTAGCTTGGGACCCAGGAAAGTTTGATTTGAGTCCTTATATATGTTGTGGTGGGCTCCTGTGTACAGGTTTCAGTTTTGAGCTAAAGGTTCAGCTTTCATTTCTTAATGTCTACAGGTCGTGTATTTACAGAAGATCCTTCTGGTAAAAAGTAAAAGATCGGGGGATTTTTTCCTATCAACATTTGATTGTCGCAGGTGACTTCAACTTTACTTTACTGGAGAGAAAGAGTTGGGGCCCTACTGTACACACAGATCCTTTGGCACTTTTCCTTAAAGACATATTCACTGAGGGTGGTTTGGTGTACATTAAGCGGATGTCTTTACACCTACGTGGCGGAATGGGCGCAAGGGTAAGGATAACTTTCAAAAACATTTGGATAGACACTTTGTTTCATCTGATTTGCTAGGAAAGGTGAAAAGGTATCGGGCATGGGTGGCTTTGCCATTTTTTTCGGACCACACCCCTATCATTCTTCAACTTGATGGTGCCTATCAGCGTAACTTCTATCCTTTCAAAATCAATTCTGGTTGGCTGCGGGAGGCCGAATTTTTTAGTATCGTTCAAGAAATCTGGCAGGACTCAAAATTTTTGTTTTAGTATCGTTCAAGAAATCTGGCAGGACTCAAAATTTTTGTAGGAGGTAGGTTGCCAAAGACGCCTAGTGTGGAAGTTAAAATTCCTAAAGATGGAAATAAAGAGATGGAGTAGGAATTTTAAAAAGCAATTGACATAAAAATTGGATGTGTTAGAGGAGGAACTTCATTCCTTGTATCAAGATTCCATTGTGGATCTGATGAATGTGGGTCTATCTGATCGGACAAAGTCAAAGGAAGGTGAGAGACACCTTATAATCAAGGCAGAGGAAGATTCTTGGAGGCAAAAAAGTCGAGCCACTTGGTTAAATTATGGGGATCGCAACACGAAGTATTTTCATAACTATGCTAGTGATCGAAAAAATCGCAAACAAATCTGGGAATTACAGTCAGAGGAAGGACAAACACTATCGGGTCAGCATGATCTTAAGGAAGAAGATATTAAATATTTCAAACACTTGGGCTCAACAGTAGGTACCAACAATAGGGTAGAGCTAATGGGAGTTTGGACCACTCTTTTTTTATCCAAAATTTTCAACATACAGGCACCTCAGATTATTGGGGACTCGAAGTTGGTAATCGATTGGTG
Organism: Picea abies; assembly: GCA_900067695.1. NCBI lineage: Eukaryota > Viridiplantae > Streptophyta > Pinopsida > Pinales > Pinaceae > Picea > Picea abies. Next base: position 9,035 of record CBVK0102131154.1, read on the forward strand.
TAATGATAGGGGAAGCCTCCATAGCATTGCATTGGAAAGGTGGAAGGCCCGTATAAAAGGGCTAAGAATTTATTTCATCGGGCTATCTTTACAACATACATATCGCGACTTCAATAAGGGAGCAAATGTTTTGTCTAAAAGAGTGCTAAAGGATAATACACATACCAGATCGATAGTTTACACTCATTGGGTTGACAATGAACCTGGCTTATCCAGATCCATTCATGTTTTCTAATCTCCATTGTAGGCTCTCGAAAGTTTTGGTCTAGTGTTTTTGTATTCTACTGTTATTGGACACGTGTATTCAAGCTATCTTTTTTGGCCTCGGCATATAGATCCTGAATGTCTTTTTGAAGAATAACATTATTTGTTTGTAAGTAGTGTGTTTTGAACCAAAGAATAAATCATATGGGAAAGAATTAAACTAGTGATATATATTTTATATTTACTAATATAAAGAGAAATTTTCTTGTTTGGAAAAAAAAAGAGCAATATGTTTGTATTCGAGAGAGCATCAGATAAATATTTCGATACATGTTCTATAGAACATCAGATAAATATTCCAGAGAGCATCGAATAAAAAATAAAATCGTTGACATTGTATTTAGCTACCACATTAGTAGGAACCCATTAGTGATGGGACCACAAGCAGTTAGGGTTTTTTCTATGGAAAATATATTTAAAGAGATAGGAGACTATGGAATATTTGTCTTGTGTTGTGTATTCAGAGCTTTGCTCAATGGAAGGTTCCCCCACCTTAAGACGCAAGTGAAAATTGTATTATTCTTCTCATTATCAATATACAAGGGTCTCTTTAAATAATTTATCTTATTGTCTCTTGTTTTTGGTTAATCTGCAAGTATACCTAGTTATGTTTCAATTTTCAAGGGTTAAGGAACACTACAAGTGGTATCAAAGGTATTTCCTGAGCCAACACACATCTCAATTTTAGTATATTTTTTTTCGATCTAGAGATTGTGACAGTGTCTTTAATTAACATAGTGATCTATGATTTACCATGTAAAACTATTGTTGGGGAAGAATACACACAGGAAATACAAGTGGAATCACATTGTTGTAAACCCTTGTAACCCCTATTGGTACCCCTTCAAGTAGTATTGCATCAGACAACACTTGTATACAGAATATTACTTTCATGTACCTTTTTGTATATCAAAAGTCTCCTAGGTGATGCAGGAGCATCCCAGCTTCCAAGTCATTATTGACAAATCAAAGCTTGTGGAAGACAAAGCTCCAAAAGGGGGTGTTGACATTTGAGGATGAATTCTAAATCCTTGATGTAAATAATCATATTTTCTAAGTTGATAAATGAATCTCTAGAGAGAAAGAGTCATAGGTCTAGAAGTTTGGATTGATATAATTGGTTGAGAGAGAATCTGCCTTGTCATAGACTTGAGAGATTTTAGGGATGATTTATCGAAAGATTTTAGGATAAAAAACAAACTTAGTTTGTTCCTAAAGAGTATAAATATTTTGTAAGACTACAGGTAAAAATATAGAGGATAGGCATAGAATAGAGACAATAGGAAGGCAGAGTTCGAGTGTGAGAGGAGAAAGAGGTCAAGGTAGAGTACACCCATATTGTGTATCAGGCCAAATATTCTGTGTAATAGAATCTAATTTATGAAAAAAATGTTTACATATTTCTGTTTTTGTGAACACCTATGTCTATATATTGATATTGTGATGATTGTCTCTATTAATTATAATGGTAAATTGACTAAGTGTATGTTTGTGAAATCTGGAAGTTACGTATAATGGAATATGTGCGCAGGGATGTTGAAGATTGCATGATTTCTAGCAGTCAGTAACTACAGGAATATGTTATTCATGTGAAGAGTGTTTAAGCCTATTGAGAAAAATCGAATTGGGGATTTGATGTCAAAGGTTGTGTTGATGTCATTGATGCCAAACTAAGTGCTTTGCAGAAATTTGATTCTATGCGAGGAGAATCGAATTCTCTAAGTTGTATTTGTGCTGACTAATTATTATTCTATGTTGAATGATATCACTGATTCAGTGTTGAATTGAGTCCAAGATTAAGCATTAGTAATGGAAGTAATTCTGGCAAGAAAATTGTGACCAAAGGCATGGTCAAAACTCGTGATATCTAGAAATTGTATTCTGGAATGGAATTCTACATTGGTAAGCAAAGGAGTGTGAGTATATATGGAGAGACATTATTTTCTTGAAATTCTAAGTTGTGGAACTATCAATTGCTAGATAGAATAATTTCATAGAGAACAGAATTCCACATGGGAAGTTGTGGCTGAAGGTATGTGGTTTCTATTCCATCTGTTCATGCGAAGTCAAGTTTCATAAGTTGATTGATAAAGGTGATGAAAAGAGATTTGATTCCTTTGGGATTCAAATTCTATTATGAAACCAAACTGTCATATGTATGTAAATGGCTCTCAAATGACAAATCTATTATGTATGTGGGTTAGAAAAAAAGATACTTTGGTTCCTCATTCAATATGAAATTCATTGGATTGTATTAAAAGCATGTAATCCACAATGAAAATTCCCATCTTGGGATGAGTTGTGGATAGTGCCAATTGTAAAAGTGATGGTATTAAAATTTGTAATATAGGTTGTTCGATGATGCACCCAGCATTGGTGTATTCAATGTGTTGATTGCGTTGGGATATTAGAGCATTGCATAATGAGGTATGATGTCGGTAATTGATTGATGAAATGATCACATTCAGTTTGGAAAGAATTCTTGTTGAATTATGGCTTTGTATTTCCAAATCCTATGTCAATTGTGTCAGCTCATGGTGAAGAGTAATACACTTGTACACTCAAATTTATATCATATTATAGGGATCATGAGTAAATGGTATGCATGTTTATGAATTTGGGAATGTGGATATGATATAAGGCTTTGCAGAGTGGAATGCACCAACCAATGTGTTTTCAATTAATGAGAAGATAAATATAGGCACAGAGGTTATCTATATGATGTTTTGATTGTATATCCAGAGATTGTAAGGTTTGGTAGCACCTTAATATTATGGTAGCTATTATATGTTTTGTGCAACAATTATGCAGATCTAGACAGAGTAGGTTAGCAACTTAAGTAGAAGAGAAAAAACTCATTTCTCCCACGTAAGATCTCTGAGATTACATATTTCCAAGTCCTATAATCATCCTTTTGTAAATCATGAAGTGAGATTACAAGTTCTAGAGTTTTAAGATTAAATGAATATTGGATGCATTCGATAATGTTCTAGAGAAGATGAACTTGTGAATGTACAATAACTGGAAACACAGTTTGTGTTTGAAATTGTAATAAATGATAGGCATCACAACATTTAGCTTGTGCATTTGGTATCGGAGCAGGTTCTCTCTTTGGAGAATTAGAATGATGATGTTTTAGATCTCGGATCAGTAAAGTCTAACATGCAAAATTGTTTTACTTTTTAAATTAAATTGAAACGGTGAATTGATGACTAGAGGATTGAGCTCTGAAAAAGAACAATGAATTTATTTAAGCATACAGAAAGGTTGTCTACTTTGAGAGGAAAGTAGAAGTGTGTTCTTTAAATGTTAAAGAATAGTGGAGATCTGTAATAAAACAGTCTCTAGAAGAATTAGAGAAAATTACAGTAGTGTTGGTTCAGACATGAGGTAAATTGGTCTTTTTATTTCCAACTAATTTGAAAAGGAAATGGTTGAATACAGGTAGTAGTGGTGGAAATGATTATAGATATGAGAACTGTAATAGAGAAAAAATGAATTTCTTGTTGATTAAGGTTGGTTGTCATTGATGTCAACCCTTGA
>CBVK0102131190.1:0-32568 GCA_900067695.1 Picea abies
CTTGGAAACCCTCATGGGGGAGAAAACCCAACAAAAAATTCCTCAATAATAGATTTCCAATACAATGCCAAGACTTAAGACCAAACCACCAAGACAAGACTAGGACTAAGCATGTGCCTCTCTTCTCCTTATTGCAACTGCAACTTCCTTCAAAATATGTGCACTAGAAGTGTGAGTGAGTGAGTGAGTGAACAAGTGAGGCACCATCCTCACTTATAAATACTAGTCAAGGAGGTTCTAGGGTTATGTCTCTTCACTTAGTTGGGTCGACTTCTTCCAAGAGTCGTTAAAACCACTTTATAAACCCTAGGGGATGACTTTACAAATACCACCATGTAAATATGGTTTGACCAATCCAAAAAAGGGGATTTGGTATTATACAAGACCCAACATGATCAATCCACAAAAGGGGATTTGATATATAATATAATAACTCAAATATAATTAGAATATTCTTCGAAGTTACAATATTTCAACAGGTTATCCACTTTCCTTATTGAAGTAGTTGTCCTACTTTGACAACTCAATAGAGTTGTATGTTCCACTGGTGGGTGCCCTTGATCTTGATGTCCCTGATTCGATCCACTAGAACCTATGTAATGCATTCGATATGGAGTTATGTAGGGGCCAATTTCTGAGCCACCTCCAAGGTGTCTAGTAGAGGTGGGAAATATGGTTGAAGAAGCTCAACATTAAACACTAGGTGAAAGCCAAGGAAATGAGTTCAATTTGAAAGCATTGTCACCCACATCCTTGGTGATCATGTAAGGCATGTGTCGGAGAGGTCTAAGCTTCCTGTGGCAGCTTACGAGGAGCTATTTTTACAAATGCAACCACACCTTCTCACCAACTTGAAACTTGTGAGGAACCCGATGTTGGTCATGCTGTTCCTTATACTTGCCATTGGACTTCTCCAAGATATCATGAACCTATTGTTGGATATTTTGTATCTGTTTAATGAATCTGACTACTTTGTCTACCTCAATTTGAGCATGGAAGAACTATGTCGGGGAATATAGAACGAGAAAAGATACACCAGTGGGGACCAATAGTTGGAACCCCAATCACACCTAAAAGGGGCTATGGAAAATAGAGTTCTGGAGGGCTCTATTATAGCTATGTTGAAAATATGGGAATCTCCCATCCCATGTACATGGATGCTTGGATTTTTACATGCGTAGGATATACACAATCATCTTCTTGACCACCTCTATTTGTCCATCTATTTGGGGATGAAAGACAGTTGGTTTGGTCAACTTGGTGTCCATCAAAGACCATAGGCTATACCAAACAACATTGGGAACTTGTTGTCCCAATCTGAAATGATAGTATGTGGCATCCCAAAATGAACCCAAACATGTGTAAAGAAGAGTTTAACAATGGCCTTGGCTATGATACTATTTTTACAGGGTGTCAAAATGGCCATCTTAGAGAATCGGTTGATGACCAAAAAAACACAATCATGACCATTTTTTGTTGAGGGAAAAATTGACATGTCTATGGAGACGAAATCCTAGAGTCTGTCTAGTATAGGGAGAGGTGTGCAAAACCCTTGCTTCTTGATGGACTTCGTAGTGATGGCATAGGCAATGCACGACCTGATGTATTGGTTGATGTCATGTCAAAGCTTGGGCCAGTATAAATTCTTCTAAAGTATTGCTACTATCTTCTCCACCTTGAAGTGGCTTCCCACCCAACTATAATGTGCCTCCCAAAATAATTTTGCATGCTCGCTTGAAGGAACAAAAATATGACTGAGACAACACAACAACACATCCTGGAGGTGGAAGTCTAGAAATTCTTTCTCGACACTCAAGGTATGATAAGTAGTAGCGAAGTAATAGTCACTACTATATAATTGTGTCCACCTAGAGGTCTCATGCCCATAGCAGTTAAGAATTGTGGTGAGGGCCACAATCATGGGACAACTGAGGAAGTCAACAACATAGTTGGAATTTCCTTTCTTGTACTTAACATTCAAGTGGAATTGTTGTAGGTATGTCGACCATTTATGATGGTGGTCATTATGTAGCTTTCCTTATGTCTGCATGAATTGCAGAGCCTTTTGATCAATGTGGATGATCATTTCATTGCCCAAAATGTAATTCTTCCACTATCATCATGCTTGCACAATGGAATACATCTCTTTGTCATAGGTGGGATACCTACAAACAACATCATACAATGTTTCACTATGATAGGAAACTAGATGTCCCTGTTGAGTGAGAATGACACCAATAGCATAGTCAGAGGAATTTGTATTGATCTTGAACGGTTGTTGTAGATATGGTAATGTGAGGACTGGTGCAGAATATAGGTGGTGTTTCAGATCCTAGAATTCTTTCTATTGTGATTTATACCGAGAAAAATTGGCTTTAGCTTCCCCCTTGTTCACTTGACTTAAGGGCCAATCTATATGAGAGAAACTCAACACTAACCTATGGTAGAATTTGGTGAGGATCAAGAAACTGTGGAGCTCTTTCATAGTCATCAAGGCTATCCAATTGAAAATGAATTGGATCTTGGTTGTGTCCACATGCACCTCATGTTACTCCATGATGTATCCTATGTATTGGATTCTATGCATGCCAAACGAGAATTTCTATAGGATAATGTATAGTTGTGTTGTCCCAGGGTGCTCGGGACCTATTGAATGTGATGTAAGTTCTCTCCCCAGGTCTAGCTGAAGATGAGGATGTCATCCAAATAGACCACCACAAAAGAGTTTGTGAATGGTCACAAGATATCATCCATCATCCTCATGAATGCCATTGGATCATTAGTTAAGACAAAAGTCATGACCAACCACTCAAAGAGGGCTTATTTATATTTGAAGGTTGTCTTCCATACAATAGTTTATTCTATCGAAACCTAGTGATAGCTAGACTACTTATCAGTATCATTGAAGAAATTGGAACCCTTGAGTTGATCAAGAAAATCGTCAATCAAAGGGATTGAGTATTGGTTCTTGACAGTGATTTTATTCAAGGCTCTATAATAAATACATAGTCACCATGTTACATCCCTATTTTTCACCAACACAATTGGGCTCCCACAAGGTGAGGCACTTGGTCGAATGTGGCCCTTGCGGATGAGCTAAGGAATTTGACTCTTTATTTACTCATTCTCCAAAAGGGAGCATCTGTATATTGGACCATTGGGAAAGGAAGCACCGGGTGTCAAATCAATGGGATGTTTGAACTGATAGTGCAAATGCACCCCTACAGGTGAAGAAAAGAGGTCTATGTATTCCTCTATAATCGTTTCCACCTATCTCTGTAGTCTAGAGAGACCCTATGTTGAATTTCTGGTGGTCGCAGTGGACTTTCAATCCCCTTTTGATCGATCCATGAAGAGGACAAACTTTGTAGTCTGTGAGAACAATTTTTGGCATTGTTGTGTCGATATCAATGAAATTGTAGTAATCAGAACTACCTCAGGTACCCTATAGGGCTAACCCCCCAGAGTGATAATGACACTATGGGCTTGGGACTCACAAACAACATGAAATTTATAAATATATGGTTGTCCTAATATAACATCACAAAATTCAAGTGGGGAAACATCACACATTACCTCACCTTTGAAGGGCTTGATTTTGTAGCGACGGAAACATTGTTGGTTGACGCGAAGGCGTCGTCCCTGGTTCAAGAAAGTGATGGTGTATGGTTGGGGGTGGCATTGTTGGCAGCCCCAATATCTTGACTACCTTGACCAATATCAGGTTCTTCTGGATCCCACTAGGAGCAATGAAATTCAATGGGGTTCCCTTCACCCATTGATCCATATTTGGATGTAGGAGCTTGATGGGGCTCAAAAAGGCCTAAAAAACAAATTTCTCAGAATGGATTCAAAACAAACGTGTGCATAGGCCTCGTTGATACAAACCCAACACAACTTTAATGGGATAAAACGGATGTCGTATGATCATGATATGGTGATCTTTTCATTTTTCCAAACATGCAAAAAAAATGATGACTGTACAGTCCGTACAGTGCCATGTGGCAGCTGACTGTGAAAGTCGTACGGTCATATAGTTGACATGGAAGGAAAAGTTGGCAAATGAACGTACAGTCACTAGACATACAGACTGACATGTGGTAGGGTGATTGGGCATACGAACTGCTGACATGGCGAGACAGGTGGGCCAATCATGAAGTGACATGTGTCACCCTTGCAGTGGTGACACATGGCACATCTGTATGGATGACGTGGAACAACCGTATGATACATGGATTATGTGGCAGGGTATGGTCAACATGCTGACATGGAATTTGATGTGGCAGCTAGGCAAATCTGGATTGGACACTTGGCATCTAGGTGGACGAGTGACATGGTGCCATGTGTCCCAGACATGGGTTGCCACGTGGCACCCCTCCATTGGCTAGATGTTATGGTAAAAGGTTTGTGGAGTTTCCAAGATTTGACCTCATGACCTCTGTCCGGGTGAATTTTTGGCAAAGTCGGGCTAGCCAGCCCGCTAGAGGGTGGTGCTTAACCATATGGTGGCACCACTTGTATATAAGGTGGTTGGTGTGGACGGTTGGGTGGAGAAAGGGCTAGGGCCTAGCCCCAGCCCATGATTCAATGGTTAACATATTCCCTACCTTTTTTTCTTGGCATGGGGATATGTATCCATCCCTCAGCATAACCATACCATGAGACCAAAACATGTGACCTGGTCCTTATTTGTTGGCATGATCCTTTACTCCAACCCCGGTTCCGTGATACTTGGCATATGACTGTTTCAGTTGGTTCTTAGCGCAGAGGTAGGGTTTAGGCCCCGTTTGATCAAGTTATCACACTGACCAAGGGCCTAACCATATGATGGATTTTGGGGGTCTAACAAAGCATGTGGGGTGTGGCCACATGGCCCAACAACATACGACTGAGGTCCGAGATACAAGGGGCCAGCGCACCCAGATTACCCTGTGGACACTTGGATGTGCCCATATTCCCAGGAGCGCGGGGTTTTGGGGGCTGCACCCAAATTTTGTGCATTATTAGGTTTTCAACTATACTATAGTGATTTTTATGGATTTTAGGCCTATTTTTGGAGATTTTTGGCCAATATTGGGGGATATTGGGCCCTTTTTTAGGCCAAATATTGGGGGGAAGTTCAGATATGGTTACCAACTTCAGATATATATAAACCAAGCCTTCTTGAGGTCAAGGAGGATAGTCAGAGCAGGTTTATGATGAATATTTTCCAAGCCAGAGCAATTTTTATGCAGGGAAGCTATTGAGGAGCACACTTTTGCGGGCCATTTCTAGGAGCTCCGGTTATCTGATTTCAGTGTTGTTTCTTCTGTTGGGTTCTAGAGATATGGTAGAAGAAGACCAGATCAGTTTTGTAACCTTTTGGAACTTTTGTGATGCCATTTTAAATCTTTGAACATAAATAAGAAAGTCTCACCCACTGAGACAAAGGCCCAAAGACATAGGCGATATTGCCAAACTCCGTTATCACATTGGTGTTTATGGTTTGTTGTTATTTATTCTTTATTTAAGATTTGTATATGTGCATATGGATGTGATGTTTCTTATATAATTTTTCCTCTTTCTCTCATATTCCTAATTAGTTAATTAACACATGCTTAATAACTCAACCATTGTCATTTAAAAGATCTTTTTGGATCACCCACATATGTGAATGATAGAGGAGATCCTCTAACTTGTTTAGTTGTGTATTTGCGATTGCGATGATAGAACTAGATTTCACATCAATGATCTACTTTCCCTTATCCTACTCTGAATCAGAGTCTGAGTCAGGGTCCAACTCTTTTTCTTTATGCTTGACCAACAATGACTATTTTGAGTGGCATTCATCAGTGTTGTTCTAGGGGATTTTTTGGAACTCGCACCATTTTCTAGTGTCCTTCTTCATCTTCTCATTACCCTTGTTTTCTCTTGGCTTGGAATGACTATCTTGAAGTTGGACTTCCTTTCCCTATCCCTTTTTTTTTATTTAGGGCCACCTTTTCCATGCTTCTTTCATTGCATATTTGTAGACCCAAACTCCCTCTTATTCCACTGCTTAAATTTCTTCTCAATTTTGACAACATATCGATAAGTGACTCCTAGTGAAGATATGTCCAAGAAATCAATCTTTGTTTTAATGTTCCTATGTATTCCACTGTATTACTTCATATTTAGGTGTCTTTCAGAGTATATGATACCCAAATTTAAGCGTAAGGTATTTAAGATGTTAGTGTACTCCAAAACCATCTAGTCTCTTTCCTAACGCAGAGTCATCCATATCATGTACTGTTCATCATAGTTTTCGACATGGTAGAACTCCTCCTTGAGGGAATCAACAAAGGCCAGCCAAGTGGGTCCTATCTCGAATTCCATAGACTTGTCTTCATTATTTCTTTCCTAGTAACATTCCCACCAATATTTGACATGGTGGAGATATTTAAGGAGAGTAAAAGTGATATTTTCAGTGTCAATTTTTGTTTCAACAGAGTAATAACCTTCTAATAGATTCATCCATTTCTTCAAAGCATCTACATATATCTAGCCTTCAAACAAGGGGATATCAAAGTTAACTTTTACCTTGAAGGGTGTCCCACCTATGAAATGTTTACTTGTTGAAGGTCCCTCACCTGACGTCAATAATCATCGAAGGATCTAGATGAAGTTGTCCATCATCTCGTTCTATTATTGCACGAGGGATTCCTCGAGAAATTTTTTGAAAGGATATTATACTCCATTTCATATCTTGCCTTCCACCATGGGAGCTTACTTGGGATCTCGAGAGCAGTCATCCCCAAGTGAAACTAGTTTTAGACCTAACTCTCTATACTCTAACCTCGTCGGGGATATGCATCAAGAAATAACAACAAGCATACTACTATGATACCACTAATCCAGATTAGATTAAGAATGAAATGAAATATGAACAAAACTATAGCAGAGAAAAAATAAATATAGTGAAACCCAACTTCTATTAATGAATAAAATAAAATAAATTGTAGAGCACAAATTGGATAGAATGGTGGTATCTTATCTCTGAAGAGAAAGAGATGTCGGCTATGCTCATTTGCAGAAATATAATACAATGGGCTGCAAGAATTTCCTTTTAACATAAAGAAAGAACCCTAAAGGACCAAAACCCTGACCCTAGGAGGTGAAGTGCCAAAAGCTTTGCGGGCTTTGAGGTGGCTAGTTGATCTGTCAACTTCCCAAGGGAACAAATATTGTATACATCTCCATTTGGATCATTTAGTATCTTGTTGGAAATATCTAATTGAGAAGTACAATTATTAGCAAGGCCAAGGCATTCCATGGCAACCCGAGGACCCTCGAATGGAAAAAAAAACATCATTTAGGACCTCAAAACAACCTCAGAAGTTTAGGACCCATAAATCATAACAAAAACTGCAAAGATGGAGAACAGTGATAAGTCAGTGGAAGAGGTAGGTGGTCACCAATACCCACTTAGATCAATAGTGGAATGTGATGCATCTAGAAAAGGAATTGAAGCAATGTTGATGCAAGGAGACCATTGGATTTTGAAAGAAAACAAATTAGGAGAAAAATTTGGTAAAATCTACTTAAGAAAAATAAATGTCATATATTGTACATGTGATTAAGAAATGGTTCAACTCAAGGAAAATCAGTGAAATCTACTTATTAAAACAAATGTCAGATATTTTACATGCAATGAAGAAATGACAACAATGTCTTAATGGAATGCATTTTAGAGTTAAGATTGGGGATGACAACCTAAAGTACTTTTTGGGAAAAAGGTTGTCATTAGAAGAGAAACAAAAATGGATAGATAATATGCAAGGGTTTGATTTTGAAATAGTATTCAAGAAAATGAATGATAATGTGGTAGAAAATGTCCTCTCAAAATACGACAAGAATCCACCTTATATGTCATTACATCTACCATTCCTATATGGTTGGAAGAAGTTTGCCAAGAATGGAAAGAACCCAATAGTACTAGATAGGAAATTCAATGTCTAAAAGAAGGAAAGATCTCTATAGAACATTGGGATTGGAATAGAGATGCCCTTTGGTACAAGTATAGAATATTTATATGCCTTCAATTAAAGTTGAAACAAAAAATATTAAGGGAGTCTCTTTAAAGAAAATTTGGATTGGAAAAGAGAAACCCTTTGGTATAGGGATATAATATATATATGACCACAATCAATGTTGAAACAACAAATATTAAGAGAGTCTCTTTACAAAACTTTGCATGGCAGGACATTCGATTTCTTTAAAACATATCAAAGGATCAAAAAAACTTGGGGAGGAGGGAATGAATAAAAATATTCAAAATTATGTAAGAGAATTTTAGGCATGTCAAAGAAATAAATGAAAGACCAGCAAGGCAAGGCTCCAGTGCACTTCAATCCTTACACATACCTAATAAAATATGGGAAGAAATTTGAAATAGATGAAATACAAAAATAAAAAAGAAGGGATGTCATATTTGGTTAATGGATAGAGTCACAAAATATGTTCATTTTTTTTAAATTCAAGTATATATACTACAAGCCCAGTGACAAAAATTTTCATGAAAGAAACTCATAGGCTTTATGGATTTCCTAATAGTAAGTGATAAGGATATAAAATTCACAAGCAATTTTTGAAAGGAATTGTTAGAGATAACATGAACAACATTAGCCATGAATGTAGCATATCATCCACAAACAAATGGTCAAGTGGAAACAATGAAAAAATGTTTGGAGAAATAGTTTTGTTGATATTATTGAGATAAACAATCACAATGGGTCAAGTGGCTTCATCTAGACGAGTGGTGGTATAATCTAACTGATCACGTAACTTCTAAAATGTCTCCATTCCAAGCTCTGTATGAATATCTAGTTCCTAGTATCACATCTTATTTGCAAGACAATTCCAAAGTACATGTAATATAATCACATATTCAAAAGACTATAAACTTTGCAAATAATTAAATAAATCCTTAAAATGGCCCAAAACGAGATGAAGAAACAGTCAAATCAATATTGCGATGAAATACAATTTGAAGTGGGGATTTGGATATATATGCAACTCCAACCGTATAAGCAATCTACTCTTAAATAAGAGAAGAATAAAAAACTAGCTCTAACATGTTATGGAACCTACAAGTTTCTTCACAAATATTAGAAAAGTGGCTTAGGAATGTATCATATCATCCACAAACAACATTAGGCGTTATGGATTTCCTAATAGTAAGTGATAAAGATCTAAAATTCACAAGCAATGTTTGAAAGGAATTGTTAGAGATAACATGAACAACATTAGCCATGAATGTATCATATCATCCACAAACAAATAGTCAAGTGGAAACAATGAAAAAATGTTTGGAGAAATATTTGTGTTAATATTCTTGAGACAAACAATCACAATGGGTCAAGTGGCTTCGTCTAGACGAGTGGTGGTATAATCTAACTGATCACATAAATTCTAAGATGTCTCCATTCCAAGATCTGTATGAATATATAACTCCTAGTATCACATCTTATTTGCAAGACAATTCCAAAGTACATGTAATATAATTGCATATTCAAAAAACTAGAAACTTTGCAAATAATTAAAGAAATCCTAAAAATGGCCCAAAATAAGATGAAGAAATAGTCAAATCAATATTGCGACGAAATACAATTTGAAGTGGGGATTTGGATATATATGCAACTCCAACTGTATAATCAATCTAGTCTCAAATAAGAGAAGAATAAAAAACTATCTCTAACATGTTATGGAACCTACAAGTTTCTTCACAAATATTAGAAAAGTGGCTTAGGAGTTAGATTTCTTTTCTTCACACATTCATAAGGTTTTCCAAGTCTCTTTCCTTGAAAAAGTTGTTGGAAAAATTGTTCCAGTACACACTAAAATTCCTATCAATTTCACATGCAACTCTATCTGACTAATTTTCAGATCTGAAAATTGCTTCCGTGAGCCAAAGTAAACCCTAGTTGTTATCACTGTACAATTTTACACTAAAAATTATTGACTGAAAAATATAGTAGCAGAAACAACAAGATCAAAGATGAATCATCAACACATATGAGACACAAATATTTTTGTTCTGTAACTTTAAAATTGATATTTTCCTAAGGGAAAAACCATCCCTCTTAGCTATCACAAAATCACCAAATCTGAGGACAAAACTAGTCATCTCTACAACTTACAAATTCAGTCAATCTGAGGACAAAAATAGTCCTCTTGACAAAATCCAAATCAACAAAATACTTGGGACAAATACCAACTTACAAGTCTATTGTAGACCACCTGTACAACTTCTTGACATCACCCGTATTGTTTCTATTGTATTCTTTTACAGACCTGCTCCTACCCAAAAAATATATACAGACGTACGTGATTGTCCTTACTAGAACCCACATACATATGTGATTGTTCCCACTGCAACCCGCATACATACACGATTGTTCCCACTGCAGCCCACGTACATGTATGAACACTTCTGTATGACTACTCACTCTCTATGGATTCCTTTGCACGTGCATCCTTCTTCACTTCCCACATGTTATCTAGAAAACCTAGGCCATATTTCCTAAGTGCAAAAATTGCATTGCTGAAATTACTATGCTCCCTAACACAAGTGTTTACTCACTTATGCTAACTCCATGATGCCACAATGATGAAATTTCACAATGATCTCTCTACTTTATATACAAATATAATGAGTGAGTTTAGGATACCTTCCTAAACTCAACAATTAATTAAAATATTTTAATCCTCTTTATGGGTGTGAAACCCCTACACAAGTCCACAAATCCCATAAACTTTCCCATGATTCCCTAGTCTCATTCCAAGGTCAATTTCACTGAAACAAAAGGCTTATCTAGTGCCAAAATAGATTCCCACATGCTTGACACCATGGCCCCTAGTGGGACTACCTCCTGAATCTACAAAATAATCAACACTTCCTCTTAGTGAGGGAGGTATTCTCTACCACTCCTAGCTAGTCTATGAAATATAAAAATTTCCCCTTTACTAGAGATTTGGTGAGAATATATGCAATCTTCTCATTTGTAGAAATGTGTTAGAGCTTCACAAATCCCTTATGCACCTTATCTATGATGAAGTGGTATCTGATCTCAATGTGTTTCGACTTATCATGAAACAATGGATTATCTGAGAGTTTGATGCAACTTTGATTGTCACAGTGAATCACAATAGGCTCCAAATCCTGAACAAATAACCTTGTAAGAAGTCTGTGAATCCAAATAGCCTCACAAATCGGCAAGATAACTTCCATATACTCTACCTCTATTGAGTTGAGTGCCACAGAAGTTTGTTTCATGTTGTACCAAGAAACCATTGTTGATCCCAAGATGAAGAAACCACCAGAAGTTCTCTTCATGTCAATTGCACTACCTACCCAATCTGAGTCTAAATATCCATGCAACCTCACTCCATCACCTTAGACATATCTCAGAAAAAATCCAAATGTACCCTGAAGGTACATGAACACATGCTTTGTTGCTACACAGTGCACATGTCTCATCCCAACCATGTACTAACTCAAGGTGGTGACAACAAAGAAAATACCTCGCATGGTGTTAACTAGGTACATCAATGAATCAATCAACTTCCTATACATTTTTGGATCCACTAAGTATGAATCTAAATCCCTTATCATTCTAAAATTGGTGTTCATAGGTGTATTCATGGACTTACAGTCCATCATCTTGAATCTCTTCAGTATCTCAACTATTCCCATGTTCGAGGAAGATCTTTCTTGGATGTTTACACACCTCTAATCCCAGGAAGAAAATCTTCAAACCAATGTCATTCATATCGAACTCTGAATCCAATTCCTTCTTTCACCTTGTAATGAGATTATCATCTCCTTTGAGAAACAAATAATTGACATATAACATCGATATGAGAGGATCCTTACCAACCTGTAGAAGATATAGGTTGGGTTCTATGTCACTCTTGGTGAAGCCAAAGCTCTACAGATACCCATAAATCCTTGAGTACCATGCCCTAGGTTCTTTCTTGAGTCCATACAAATCCTTCTTCAACATACACACATGGTATTTTCTCCCATGTACCTCAAAGCCTTGAGGTTGCTCTATGTACACTTCCTCTTCAATCACACCATTGAGGAACGTTGTCTTCACATCCATATTATGTATCTTCCACCCCATAACCTAAGTAAGAGAGATAACAAACCTAATAGAAGTGCACCTAGCAACTGGAGCGAAAGTCTCCTCATAATCTACTCCCTCTTTATGGGAGAACCCTCGAGCTACAAATATTTCTTTATACTTCTCGATACTACCATTTGTGGTGTGCTTGATATTATGGATCCACTTGGATGTTACCACAAAATTATTTTCTAGTCTCAGAACTATGTCCCAAACATATTTTTTCATGATGGATTGATACTCCTCCATCACGACATCCTTCCAAACCCATTGGCCTACTACCTCCAGAAAACTGAAAGGCACAAAATCAATGATGTTACTCATAAGAGCCATATAGCTAGAAAATATATGTAGAGGTCTTCTCTCTATGAAGGTGCCTCTTAGGGTTGCATGTCCCTCGACATCCTTCAAGGTCTCTCGAAGCCATCTAGGTCTCATTTCCTCATCACTAGGAGGATCCACTATATCCACAAACTCCTCTAAATCCTCCCATGATCTAAGGGCTACTCCTATGTACTAGATGGAACTATACTATCCTCAACCTTTGGGGCCTCTTATTCCTCACCACTTTCTATGATCTCATGGGACCTCAGTAAATCGAAGTCCTCCTCAAAATTGACATCCCGAATAACCACAACATATAGATTTCCTAGAATGTAGATACAATAGGCTTTCAAAGTCTCATTGTATCCCACAAAAATGCCCTTTCTTCCGAGAGGTTCCAACTTCATTCTCTTCTCCCTAGGAACATGGATGTAGACTAGACAACTGAAGATCCTCAAATTTCCTACCTCCAGTTTCACTCCTATGAATGCCTCCTCAAGATTCTTGTTCTACAATATCCTATGAGGAGTGTGTTGACGATTAAAATCGCAACGAGGAATTTTTCCTGCAAAATATTGCTAAATCCCTATTATTTAAACTATGTTAATAATATAATACTAGTAGGTGGGAACCCCTTGTAAAGTGGAGGCTCGAAGATAGTCATATCATATATTTTTTGTTGTTTTGATGCTTCTTACAGGGTCCTATATGGTTGACAATGCATTCTTGGTTTCATTTTGACATAGTGACAGGTGGATGATGCATTTTATGGGATGTTCTGCAATTCAAAGCATGATTTTTATGTTATGATTGGCATATATTTACAGTTTCTATGTTTAATCATGTCATAAATCACCATGATTTATTACCTGACCACACATACACAAGAAATATGATAGTAATGACATAACCAAAACAAAGAAAATAAATTTATGGAAAAGAATCCTAAAAGGAAAGGATCTATGTGTGTGTTATGTTAAGAATTATATGTAAATGGAAGATTAATGGATGTTAGTGATAGTCCTAAAACTATTATATGTTGGTCAGTGACTATGTGATTCTCATTTGAATTATTTTGGGTGCATATGAAATTTCAATACATATGGTATGGCATGAAATCTTGGAAAAGGTTAACGTGAATGTTTTGGGTGGTACATTGGGCAAGGAATAATCGTCGCAGTTTTCAATGGTTTGGAAATTGATTAAATGGTTAATGCATTGGTGATTGTTGGTTATCTTGTACTTCAGAATTGAATGGGATAGGATATGGAAGCGATGTGCAGTAAATACACATGACTCCATACTCCCCCAATCATTCCATCACCCTGGTATGGTTCTTGTTGCATTCGGTCTATTGGTGGTTAAGCTCTGCATTTCAGGCTTGAGAAGAAAATGCTCGAACAACTCTCCCTTTTAAGCTCTCTGTTACAAGTATGGTTATTTTTCACCCCATCCATGAATTACGCTCTGTGTATAAACAAACAATGGCTCAATAATTCTTGGGTTTCTGTTTTCCTGAGAATTGTAACTGTGTAAATGTGTGATTTTTCTCTCTAGAATGACTGTGTAATGGTTTGGATTGCAAGCAAAATATTTAGTTTTGTTGAGTTGTTCATTCATTGGTTTCTCTGTTGGTTAGAATCATGGTGGGTCTCCATGGATTATGTGGTACTATCACTTTGTGTTTTAATGGTGGAGGGTTTCTCTCTGTGTATTCTTTCCTATTGCTTCCTCAAAGTCATGAGTGTAGCCCTATCCAGTCGTGTTGAGACTGCCATTTGGTTGTTGTGTAATTCTTATACCAGAGTCATGGTCATGGGATCATGCTCATTGTATTGGCACCAAAGTATCTCATAAATTGGTCTTAGGGTGTCCATAATGTCGATATATATGTTGTATGGTTGCAGGGTGATATAAGTTATGCCCCAGATTATGCATCCTCACCGATGTTGTTGTCAAATGGTTCGGCTCTTAAGAAATAGATAGAGGTTATACCTCTGGGTGTTCTTGGTAACTATCACTGTTCAAGTGGACATTCATGTCTCCTCTGCAAACATAAACGCACTATGTGCATCAATTTTTCTACCCTAATCATCATTGTTTCCTCTATGGATAACTGTTGTTTTATTGCCTAGACCGGGAGTTATAAGGAAACCCTATGGATTTCTATTATTCTTGTATCGAAAGGGTTTTTCATGTGGTTGATTTGTCCCTTGAGGACCTCTAGTTCTCTGTGTTATTGTTAAAAGAAAACTTTCTTGATTTTATCCTTGTATTTTTTCTGACAGAGCTCGATTTTAAATCCCCAATGTTCTTCTCCCTTTGGGGATCTTCTGGTTGTCAAGGATTGGTTTATCAAGTGAAGTGGTTATGAAAATTTTCATCGAGTACCTATCTCATCTTTTTATGATTAAATTGGTTGAAAGGTTGTGATTGGGAATGATTATTAATATGAAGTCAAGGGATGCCTCTTTTTCGTTATACTTTCGATCACTATGTTCTTACAACATGGTGTTAATTGAAAATTGGAAACTCATGTGTGTTTCACTAGGCCCAATCAGGGTTATAGATAGCTATGGAAATGGTGACCTTGTTTATTTCATTATGTTCATTGTGTATCTATTATGGAATCATCATGCATGTTGTAAATAATTGCATCGACAGTGATGAAGCTCGGTTTTTATATTGACTGTGGTTTCATTGCAAAAACTTATTGGTTGATATGATGAAGAGTGTATGTAATAGGGCATGTTCTGGAAGTCTCTTCGTTTTGGAAGGGACCTGTGCATATGTTTTAAATTGGTCGATCATGAATTGATAGACATGGTATGATATTTTTATAGTGATGCTTATGGGATAGAGGTGGAGAATTGTTGTTGTGTGTTTTCTTTTAATTCTTAAAAGGAAAGAAAAGAAATTAAAGACCCAACATTTTCTTAACAAGATTGTTGAAATTTGTTTCGATTATGAGTATGATTGCAGATTGTTCTAATTGAGAAGTTTTGAGGAATTTAAATGCTGAACAGTGAACAGTTTTGATACACAGTAATTATTGAATTGGTGTTGGTATTTTTTGTATTGAGTATTGAGTTATGTTTATTGATTACTTGATTTGTTTTATGAACAATATTCATTATTTCCCTGCCATTCTCTCACTTTTTCCGCACATTATAAGTCCCCTCACCTTCCCAGATTCACTATTCACTCCCTGTTCTTAAAATTAAATTATAGTTAAATGAAAACTATGTATTATAACAGTTGAAGGATGGCACAGGGATGAGTTACAGTTGATACATTTTGTTATTATAATACAATTGATTGTTGACTATTTGTTGAGCAATAATCATGATCTACCCCCCTTCATTTTACCACTTTTCGCTCAATACAATCCCTCATATATCCTAGAACCCTTATTCACCCCCTTCTCATTGACAAGTATTAAACGATTTTTATGGATTGGATTGCATGAGTCTGATGTGTTGCTGAGCCAAACTTTGTTTCATATTTAAAGAGATGGCATCATGTATGGTTTGTTGAAGAAACTAGTTGTTAATAAATAATGCATACATGAATGAGCTTCTTCAACAGAGGTAGCCATGGTCGGGATAACAGGGGAAGAGGAAATTGGAACAGGGGCCCTAGAAGGCCAAGGTTTTCTATACATTTTGATGCAGACTCACAAGAGTTGAACCACCTATTTCAATATGGATTTTTCAATTGGATTGGACAAGGATTCATCCAACCTATGCCATAAAGGCCTCCTTTCCAAGCCTCACATGTCCCTGGTATCTCAGTTCTCCCTCATGTATCGTTACAACCTTAAGTCCCTGAAAATGACGGATGGAAAGAGATTGTCCACCCGGCAGTCTCCCAACATCATGGCTGGCCCAATTTGTCTCTGCCTGCTCATCCTCCACCAATTAACCAAATTTTCCAAGTTGTCCCTACACACTCACCAGTACAGTCTTCCCACACAAGAAAGAGTTTAAAAAGCGAAGCCCACCATGCACCTGATAAAGGAAAATTTGTTGCTGCCCCCTCCTCTCCCTCAAATGACTCTGCCAAATTCATTTCATCATGCATGCATTTGAGAGATGATTTCTTTCATGTTATCAGTGAGATCAGGCCTAAAGGCTCCACACATCCTAAGGAAAATTCAGAGAAATCAAAGGGAGACATTAGCAACAAGGGAAAAATTGCCTCCCATAGTGGCAAATATGGTTTTTTAGTGTTTTTATTTATTGATTGATGAGAACAATTTATTGCTGAAGTCTTTGGACAACACACTATTTTTGGATATGTTGGATATTATATTGTTTTGGATATGGTTTCAAATATCATTGATATTAATTTTCAAATTATGAGAGTGGTGATGGGAGCCACAAGGAGGGATGTGTTTGATTGATTAAATAGTTGTGTTTTTGTTTGTTAAGAAACTAAAGGGAGTCACAAGGGGTCCCACCTACTAGTTATTATTTATTAAGACCCTTATTATTATTTTATTAATTTTCACCCTAAACTAAAATTTAGTTGAGTTTTAATTAACTTAACTAAAAGAGGTAGTTTAACTACTTCAACTAATTATAATTTCTTAAAGGAAAAAAGAGGAGGAACAAGAGGAGAGTAGAAGGAGAAAGCATACTAAGGTATGCTCTTGAGTTTTATTGAGATAGTTCAATTTTCATTCATTTTTAAATTCATTAAAATCCTAATTCTCTTTTATGACAGCAGGTTCCTATTGTAGAAAACAAGATTCAAGGTTGAACTACATCATTCAGACACTTGTTTTTCATAGGCATTGATCTATCTTTGATAGTCTGTGTAGACTTGTCTATTTGTGAATTAAATTTCACAACTGATAAAGGATATTGTGCTGAGTTGAGTGGGCAACAATCTGTGGCAAGCTCATCCAAATTTTAAAGTTCAGTTTTTTTACTTTCTATCAGAATTCCTTTTGTATGGTTTTCATCAAGGACATCTAAGTTTGAATTTGGTCCAAACTTCCTCGGAGAATTTTGTAAAAAGAACGATTCTTTTGATAAATTGGAATGAAATAAGTGATTGCTTTATGTCTAATATGTGTTAATTATTGACTTGGTATGTTTACTTCTGTCTCTACACTTATTTTTGCATTTGTTATATTCAGAAAATTACATAAAC
This sequence comes from Picea abies, assembly GCA_900067695.1. NCBI lineage: Eukaryota > Viridiplantae > Streptophyta > Pinopsida > Pinales > Pinaceae > Picea > Picea abies. The sequence continues at coordinate 17,631 of CBVK0102131190.1, forward strand.
ATTGAATTTTTCAGCAATATTTCATTAATAAAAAAATCAGCCTAAGCCCTTCTAACCAATACTTGTGGATTAGGAAATAATTTTTGAGGCTATAAACATAGAGTGATATTCCCATCTATCTTGATTTAGTTAAGAAAGATATGAAAATGCTTGAGTAATATAATTTCATATATTTTCCTCAACATTTATTTGGTGACCATGCTGAGGAGATCTTCCATATCTCTCTGGTTCATTTTTATGCTTGATAATCATCGAATATATCTATTTTTCTGATATTTATTATTGATTCTTTGGTTGTTTATTTTCTTAATGACTATAGTTGTTGCAAGACAACCTAATATTGAGCACGGTCTTCAAGATCAGACCATCGTTGTTTTAAACTTGTTTAACACCATTTTAGATACTGCTAATACCTAGGCTGAGCTTAATCGTTCATGGGCAACAATTGGAGAAGACATATGTTAAGGTCCTAACCCGCACATAGGTAGATCAATGTATTCGGATGTAATAAAGGTCAATATTAATAAGGCCTTTTAATAAAATAGAATAAGGCAGATGTAAGAAGACCTAATAGAAGCTTCTGCTTCTAGAAGGATCTTCCTCTAGATGATTCTCTTAATAGACATATTTAGTATAAATAAGGGTCGAGGGTATGAAAACCCTAGCTTGGAGATTATTGTAACAGAGCGTTGCTCGACTGGAGGTTGCCCCCTCGAAGAGGCCTGTGAACATTTCTATCTAAATCAAAGTGATATTTCTATTGCTATTTCGTATATCATTTCTGTGTATTGTGAAGATTATGCTGGATATTTTACTGTTATTCTGCCATTTCTAGCATTTCATTTTTGTTCTGCATATTTTATATATCTGGTATCTTGCAAGTGGTATCAGAGCACTTTCCTTGGCAGAAATTGTGGGTATTTTTTTTCAGGGTAGATACGTATTCCGACATCTTTAAGCCATAGAGATCTGTCGTTACGCGCATAAACCCGCGGTTGAGGGATTCATACACTCAGGAAATACAAGTGGTTATTAAGCGCACATTTGTTGGCCACCCTTGTAACCCCTGTTGGCACCGCTTTGAGTGGTAGCGCATCAGAAAACACCTGTGTACGGATCAGCCTAGATTTCCTGAAGCCCTCTTTAGATAAACCTATCGGCCACCGGACTACTATAGTGTCACTGAGAACAACACTCGGGAAGATACTCTCTAGTACCTGGGTAGTCGGGTAGTATGGCTAGCTAAGGGTACGGTCTATCCTCCTTAGTTAGTGCCCTGAGATATTGGGCCAAGTACTATTGTTGGACCCTGCACATATATCAGAGAGCTATAGCACAAGGCAAACCCTTGTCTGTAGAACCCTTGAATACCTAACCATTGGGGAACATAAACAAATTAAATCAGTAAGATCTATTGCCGCGCATCTGTGTTTTGGTTGCTAAGTAAATACATATTTCTCTCTGGTTCAGAATTTGGGGATTTCAACACAGCAACATTCTTCAGACAAAAGTATAACCCCATAGCAGAAAAAAAAAGTGTGGAAATTTTTTCACCATTATTTGAGACCTATTCCATTAGATTCATCTCTTCTCCCTTATCACATTCCTCCATCTCATTTTTCTGCAAAAATTTCTGACCCCGCCCACTCCCTTTGCAGTTCACCCATCCTCATGGCCCATACCCGTAGCCAAGAACTAGAGTCTCACTTCAACACCTTGCAATCTGGTTTCCTCGAGACCCAACAAGAAGTGCAACAACTCAGTGCTACTATTGCCTCCCGTGATGCATCCATGAATGCCTCTGTAAATGTAGCCATGCAATCTGCAATGGCGGAAGTCAAACATGAACTGGCCACCCATCTTGAATCTGTCTTTGCATCACTCTGCACCAAACTAAAGATCCCTACCAATGACTCTTTTCCAGATGCACATAAAAAGACTAAAGGTGAAACTTCTTCCCATTTCTTTCAACCCCATCACTTTCAACGGGACATACACCTTCCACGGGTGGATGTAACCAAATTTTATGGCTCGGACCCCACTGGTTGGGTCACCCAAATGGAACATTATTTCTCTCTCTACAACATTACAGATGATTTGGCCAAACTCCGGTATGGTGTTCTCCATCTAGATCAAGAACGCTGGCAATGGTGGCAATGGAGAAAAACTTCCCGTCAAGGGTATATTGCTTGGACCCAATTTATGGCGGAGCTTTATGAACGCTTTGACACTGATACCAACCATTTGGGCCATTTGAAAAAATTGAAGCAATCAGGCACAGTCAAAGACTTCATAGTTGCATTTGAGCGACTGGCTTTCCGAACAGAAGGCATGACTAATGCTTTCTTTCGAGAGTGTTTTATCAGTGGCCTCAAGGAGGACATTCGGGCCCATGCCCTCATGGCTCGACCTACGACTTGGGTGGAAGCTACTAAAAAAGCTAAAGAAGCACAACAAATTGTTTCCTCTCAAAACCGTAAGCATTCCTTTATCCCTCGTCTTAAACCAGTAAACCCCACTACTCCCTCTGCCCCATTAAAGATCCAAAAATTGACCAGGGATGAAATGGTTGAATGGCAACTCAAAGGCCTCTGTTATAATTGTGATGAAAAATATTTCCCAGGACACAAATGTAAGGAACAAAATCTTTTTATGGTCATCTCTTAGGATGTTCCGGAAGAGGATGATGACACTCCCTTTATGCCCGAGTCACTAGAAGTCACTGACATAAACCCTCCCTCAGACCCTCCCGAAGTGGAACCAATCATTTCCCTCAATGCTCTCACTGGTTTCTTGGCCCCCCAAACCCTCAAGTTAATTGGTTACATCAAGCACCGAAAGGTCATCATTCTGGTTGATAGTAGTAGAACCCACAATTTTATTCATCGTCGCATTGCCCAAGAAACCCATTGCTACATCCATGCTGTCAAAAATTTCCAAATCATGATTGCCAATGGTGGTTCTATGAAATGTGGCGGGCGCTGTGAAAATGTGCATCTCCAAATAGGTGACTACCAACTAAAATCCCATATGTTTGCTATTGAGATGGGTGGTTGTGATATTGTGTTGGGTGCAGACTGGCTAAGAACTTTGGGTCCCATTCTCATGGATTTTCAGAACTTAACCATGCAAGTCAACCAAGGAGGCCACAAATATAAATTCCAAGGCATCACTGCTAGTCCACCTCATATCATCGGTTCTCATCGCATGGAAAAACTACTCAAAAAAGGTCATTCTAGTGTCATTGCTCAACTCCACGCCATACAAGCCACAAAGACACCCCTCGTACACCAAGACCTCCAATCCCTCCTTTCTAAACATCAAATAGTATTTTCCACTCCCCAAGGACTCCCCCCTTCCCAAGGTGTTCATGATCATTCCATTCCCCTTGTCCCAGGAAGCCTCCCCCCTAATATCCGTCCATATCGCCACCCCTTTGCACAAAAAAATGAAATTGAAAAAATGGTCCAGGAACTCCTTAATGTCGGCGTCATCCATCCTAGTATGAGCCCTTACTCGTCTCTGGTCGTCATGGTACTGAAGAAAGAAGGTTCTTAGAGAATGTGTCCCGACTTCCGTGCTCTCAACAAACTGACCATCAAAGACAAATTTCCCATTCTTGTCATTGATGACCTCCTGGATGAATTGAGTGGTGCCCAATTCTTTACCAAACTTGATCTTCTCTCGAGCTATCACCAAATACGTATGAAGGAGGCTGACATTCCCAAGATGGCCTTTCGCACTCATGAGGGCCACTATGAGTTTTTTTTCATGCCCTTTGGGTTGTGTAACGCCCCCTCCACCTTCCAAAGCTTCATGAACCATGTATTCCGCCCTTTTCTCCATCATTTTGTCCTAGTTTTCTTTGATGATATCCTCATCTATAGAAAAACCTAGATAGACCATCTTACTCATGTGAATCAAGTTCTCCACCTACTCTCTCAACACCAACTTTTCCTGAAACAGTCCAAATGTGCTTTTGGTGCCTCAGAAGTAGAATACTTGGGTCATCTGGTGGGAAAGGATGGCATCAGGGTGGACCCAAAAACGATTGAAGCTATGCAAGACTGGCCGCACCCAAAGACTCTCAAAATATTTCATGGATTTTTGGGCCTCACAAGGTATTATCGTAAGTTCATTAAGAACTACGGAAAGATTGCAACACCTCTCACGGATCTCCTCAAAAAGAACTCTTTCACTTGGACTCCAGCAACTGCTCAAGCTTTTCAAACCTTGAAGACGACCATGTGCACCACTCCGATTTTGGCCCTTCCCGACTTCACAAAGACCTTTGTGTTGGAATGTGATGCCTTAGGGAAAGGAATCGGCGTTTTCCTTATGCAAGAGGGTCGCCCTTTGGCCTTCACTAGCAAGCAACTGTCTGAAAGGAATCTGGGCAAACCCATTTATGAAAATAAATGTTGGCAATTCTGCATGTCGTTGAATTATGGCACCCTTATATCTTGGGGCAATGATTCCAAATTAATACTGACCATCAAAGCCTCAAGTACTTTCTGGAACAACGCATTTCCTCCCAGGAGCAACAAAAATGGGTCACNNNACTAAGCTCTTTGGATATGATTATGAGATCATTTACAAGAAGGGCAAAGACAATGTCATGGTGGATGCACTGTCCCGGAAATATGAAGACGAAGGATCCCTTTTTTCTCTTTCCTTCATTGTACCCAATTGGCTGCAAGATGTGCACTAGGAATGGCTTCAAGACCCCAAAAGTTCGCATCTAATCCAGCAACTGCAGAACAAGGCTCAGGCTGCTCCAGGATGAGCTTTAATACAAAGTTCGCTTGTATTCAAGTAAACAATCCAAGCTCAAATCCACGGTACTTTATGAGCTTCATGCTACACCCACAGCGGGGAACTCAGGGTTCACCAAAACATATGACCGAGTCAAACGTTCTTTTTTCTGGGATGGTATGAAACAGGACATCCGTAAGTTTATGGTTGAATGTGAGGTGTGTCAACGCAAAAAGGGAGAAACAGTCAAATCTCCAGGGACCCTCCAACCGCTTCCGATTCCCCCTACTATTTGGAAGGATATCTCTATGGACTTTATTACAGGCTTACCCAAATCGGGGAATAAATCAGCCATAATGGTGGTGGTGGATCGCCTTTCTAAGTATGCTCATTTTTGTGCTCTTCACCACCCATTTACTGCATCCACGGTGGTTCAAATTTTCATGGATCATGTCTTCAAGCTTCATGGCATGCCAAACTCTATTGTTTCTGATCGAGACCCAACTTTCACAAGCAATTTTTGGCAAGAACTATTTAATCTACAAGGCACACAATTGCATCTTAGCTCAGCTTATCATCCCCAAACAGATGGTCAAACAGAAGTCATCAACAAGTGTTTGGAAACATATCTGAGGTGCTTTGCCTCTGAAAAAAAACACCAGTGGGCTCAATGGTTACCCCTCGCTGAATGGTGGTACAACACTACATACCATATAGCCACTCGCATGACTCCTTTTGAAGCAATGTATGGACAGAAGCCACCTTCAGTTCTCGCATACTTACTAGGTACCTCGAAGGTCCAAGTGGTTGACCAAACACTTACAGTCCGAGAGGATATCCTTCATACCCTTAAAGAGAACTTGGTCATGGCCCAGAATAGAATGAAGCAGCAAGCAGATCAAGATCGCTCCGAAATTCAATTTGTAGAAGGGGATCAGGTGTTTCTACGACTGCAACCATATAAGAAAACTTCCCTCAAGGCCGAGTAGTGTCAAAAGCTAGCACCAAAATTTTATGGCCCTTACACCGTTCTCAAGCGTGTGGGACAAGTCGCATATCAGTTAGCTCTGCCAAGTCAGTCGAAGCTACATCCTATTTTTCATGTTTCATGCTTGAAGAAGGTGATTGGAAATAGATGCCAAATTCAAACCAACCTTCCAGAATTAGCTGAAAAAGGATCCATTTGGCTACAACCAGAAGCAGTTTTGGACCAGCGTGAGCGTCACCTGCGTTAGAGAACCATCAAGGAAGTGCTAGTACAGTGGAAAGATATGACTCCAGTAGATGCCACTTGGGAACCAGCTACCATTCTGCAGCAGTTTCCACATCTCAAGCCTTGAGGACAAGGATATTTTTAAGGGGGCGAACATGTTAAGGTCCTAACCCGGACATAGGTAGATCAATGTATTCGAATGTAATAAAGGTCAATATTAATAAGGCCTTTCAATAAAATAGAATAAGGTGGATGTAAGAAGACCTAATAGAAGCTTCCACTTCTAGAAGGATCTTCCTCTAGATGCTTCTCTTAATAGACATATTTAGTATAAATAAGGGTCGAGGGTATGAAAACCCATGCTTGGAGATTATTGTAACAGAGCGTTGCTCGACTGGAGGTTTCCCCCTCGAAGAGGCCTGTGAACATTGCTATCTGAATCAAAGTGCTATTTCTATTGCTATTTCGTATATCATTTCTGTGTATTGTGAAGATTATGCTGGATATTTTACTATTATTCTGCCATTTCTAGCATTTCATTTCTGTTCTGCATATTTTATATATCTGGTATCTTGCAACATAAGTGCCCAAGAACGTTGGGAAGCTAGACATAGACATTTTAGGAATCAGCCATAACTTTATTTTTCCTTCAGATTTGACCTTCTTTTCATGTCCTTATACCCTCGTGTTTCTAGGAGAAGAATAGGCTTATCACCTGAAATTAATCATATCGTTGAAATAGGAAGAAGGAACCTTGTGTTATTAACCCAACAAAGTGCTCTAAGGAGAACCTTGTTTGATTCATCCAGTTCATCTTTCTCCCCCTTACCTATTATCCACAAGATGGCATCTAGTGGTGGCTCTGGTGGCACTGGATATGCTTCTTCATCTCAATCTTCAGCTTCATCAGTGATTGGTAGCTTATATAGTCACCAATTCCCTGTCCAATATACCACAAACCCCACCAAATTCATTAAAAAGTAAGGGCTTTTTCAGTTTGAAGAAGATGCTACAACCACATTGTGGCATGTTTCCTCTCCTCTTAACATGGTACCTGCTACTTATCCACTTCCTAAATTCAAATAGAATATCCCTAGGTTTTCAGGGAATAACACTGTCACTACGAATGAACAGTTGGTGTCATTTTCAAATGCCTGTCACAACATAGGAGCCAATGACAACGATACTTGTATGCACATATTTGTTAATTCCCTTGAAGGGAAGGTTGCAGCCGATTTCTTTGATCTCCCTCCTAATATTTTATCTACTTGGGAGGAGTTAGTCTATAGGTTCAAATCCACCTATTGGCAATCCAAAATCCCATCCAAGCAATTACAAGAATACAATAACATCACTTATAAGGATGGTGATACCATTAAGTCCTTCAACTTGTGTTTCACCAAGTTATACAATCAAATCCATGAACTCATTCGACCTCAGAAACAAGCCACTTTCATGCATTATTATAATGCATTACCTTCCCCCTATCATCATAGGCTTGAGGAAAAGGCCATTGATAACCTTAGTTCCACTCTACATACTTGTTTAGAGTATGAAGAACAACTTGAAAGAACATGTCTTCCTAAGGGAGATTTAGTTAAACAGACAGACATGTCTGCCCTCTTACAAATTGTACAAAACATGAATAATCGTATGATAGTGTATGAGAGAAAGGGAAATGTCTCCCCTCTTACCTCTGGAGCTTCATCCTCTTCTACACCACCTTGTATAAATCCAAATGAAAACAATTTTCAGCCTAAAGTTATCATGCCTCATAGTTGGTGTAACTTTTGCGAGGAACACCATGAGGAAAGTACATGTGAGGTAAAGAAGAGTGCCAGAGATAAAATCTTTGGTAAAAGACCTGAAACTACCATCGATGTCCTAGATTTTCAGAGCCAGAAGATGTCATGATCATCAATACTAGGAATAAATCATATGCTCCCAAAGGAAAATATGATCCTCCCCACAATTCTTCTAGCCCAATCTCATCCTCACTAGCTTCTACTGTTCAAGCATCTAAAACAATTCATGGAAGGAAAATCTTTTGTTGTAGCCAACCTCTCTGAAGAGGTATATGAAGAGGATTCATTTGTAAATAAAGTAGGTATACATAACTTTAGACACCCTGTAAAAATCCGCCCATTTTATATTTCTGTAAAGATTATGGATAAGTTTTCCCACTGTTGCCTCATTGACGGCGGTTTGGGCCCAAGTGTAATGTCAAAGATTATTATGGAAGAGATTGGATTGTCTTGTACAAATGAAAATTCTAGAAGCATGCTCTCTTATAATAGTCTACAACAAATGACCATAGGTGAAATCAAGGCGTGACCTTGGTTTTGTGTGCACACCCTAGAATTAGGACAACCCTTAATATTCATGTAATCGATATGACAGTAAGTAACTACTCGATCATCTTAGGAAGATATTGGAAAGATACCTCTCACTCAACGGGACACACTTATCCCTTCCTCGGAATGGTAAAATCATCATATTCCTTAGAGAGGGAAGGATTGAGCCTTACATAGAAAGTTTCCCACAACCTAATGTGAATTATATTGAAGAGGAGTTAGGTGTGTATTCCATCTTTGTTGAGGAGGACAACAATCCCTTGAAATAAATCGACTTAGATGACGGTATGTGGCATACACACTTTGATGGTTCATCCTCCAATGAAGGAAACGTAGTTGGTATTATCTTGTACTCTCCTGTGGGGAAAATTCATAACTTTTCTTATAGGTTGGAGTTTGCTTGCACAAACAATGTCACTGAATTCAAAGCTTTACTATTAGGCATTGAAAATTCCTATAATCTGGGTTGTGGTCACCTTACAGTTTTTGTGGATTCTGAGCTTGTTGTGAACCTTGTACGTAAGATATACTCTCCTAGCAACAAGTTGATGAAATGATACACCTAAATTGTTTAGGCACTTATCTCAAACCTACTATATTTCAACATTACTCATGTTAAGAAGGAATTGAACTCAATGGCTAATCGGTTAGTTGTTTTTGCAGCCTCTCCTAATCAGCAACTTCTGTCACAAAGACCTGATTGTACTTTTCAATCTCTATATCATCCACATATCCCTAACAATATAGAAACATGGCAGGTCTTCCCTAGTGATGAGAGCATATGTGCTTTCATTCAAAATGAACCTTAGAAGCCTAAGGAAATTATATCAATGGAAGATAACAAGATTCTCAAGGGCTTGACTACTCTAGAGAGTTCATTTTCATCGAGTGATGTAGGCAAAAAAGAGAAACATAAAGAAGAGGAGTCGAAAAGGAAGGTGGGTAAAACCATTTCCTTAAAACATTGGAACACCCGAGTCCCCAAAGAATGTTAAAATAGGTGCCCAATGTTCTGATGAAGAAAAATTGAAGTTTTCTAGACTACTTGGTGAATTTCAAGATGTTTTTGATTGGTCTTATGAGGATCTTCGTGGTTTTGATCCTACTCTTATACAACATTTCATTCCTATCAAGGAGGGCATAAAACCAGTTAGGAAAAAAAAATACCTATCAACCCTACACTGGAAGCAACTATTTGAAAGGAGTTGGAAAAACTCTTGAAGGTTGGGATTATCTTTCCGGTTAAGTATTCAGAATGGGTTTCTAATTTGGTTCCCATTCGAAAAACAACTATTCAAATCAGATTATGCATATATTTTTTCACATTAAATCGGGCTAGCATAAAAGATCACTTTCACCTCCCTAATATGGAAATGATTTTGCAGCAAGTTGCAGGGTTGCAGATGATGTCCTTACTTGACGGTTTCTCTAGTTACAATCAAATCAAGGTAAAAAGGGAAGATAAGTATAAAACCACCTTTATTACTCGTTGGGGCACTTTTTCTTATGAACATATGCCTTTTGGCTTATCCAATGCAGGTGCCACTTTTCAAAGGGATATGCAAATAGTCTTTGACGATTGGATCGACAAGATTATTTGCATCTATCTTGATGATTTAATCTATTAAAATAATGTAACTGCAAAGTGTATTCTTATTATTATTTGATATATTATTCATTGGATCAATCCCCATTGTGAATTGATCATGTCGGCTATTGTAAAAGGACCAAATCCCCTTTTTTGGATTGGTCATAATGTAATTGTAAAAGGCAAAAGAAGAAGTTGGCCCTAGAATATATCAAGAGGCCCCAAAATATAATAAAGGTGGTTATAACCACCTAGTTGGAGAAGTCGGCCCTGCCAATGAAGAGACACTTCACACGTGTTAGTCTTGTATAAATAAGGAGGCTAGCGCCTCACTTAGACACACAACTCACTTGCTCATTGAGAGACAAGTTTCGGAAATGCAATTAGAGAAGAAGGAGAGAGAGTGGTGCATCTTTGGGAGAGGATATTTTGTATTAGTTTGAGTTATCTCTTGGCATTGTATTGGTTATCTATATTAAGGAAGTTTTGTTGGGTTTTCTTCCCCTAGAGGGTTTCCCAAGATAAATGTTGTGTCTCTTGTGATTGTATATTTCTTAGTGATCTTGTATTATGCTATTGTTATCTTTCACAAGAGTTGAAAACGTCATTATTGTTGCACATGCAAATTAGGGATTTTTGATGGTGAATCTTTTCAGCCCTAAAATCACCTAGAAAAGTGCGCCCTCCCCCAAGGGTTACTTTGGCACTCTTAGTGCACCTTTTTAGTGGATGGATCTCCTAGAAAGTGAAACCCTAGTTTCACAAAGTACTAGAAAACCAGTGTACCAGAAGTACCAGAGTACCAGAGGTACCAGAAAACCAGAAGCACCAGTCCATAAATCCACATATCAAGTTTGGAGGAGAAAAAGTTGGATTTTCTCAGATCCAAACACACCAGGCTACTCGCCTCAGCCAAGCACACCTCCTGGTAAGTTCATATTTTGATTTTGAGCACTTTCATTTTTCGGTCATTTTCCTAGCTCTAAGTAAAATATGTATGCAAGCGTTAAACTTGTTGACAAGCTAGAAGGAGTGGAAAACTTCCATTTCTGAAAGTATAGGATTGGCCTCATTCTTGAAGAGAATGACTTAGCAATATTTGTCCAAGAAGAAGTGTCAGAACTCGTCGATGCTTCAGAAAAGGAAAAGCATCAAAAGGACACAATTAGGGCCAAAAGAATCATTATAGATTCAATCAAAGACCACCTGATTCCTTATGTGTCATCTAAGAAGACTTCGAAAGAAATTTTTGATGCCTTGACTAGACTATATGAAGGAAAGAACATAAACCGGAAGATGAATCTAAGAACTCAACTGAAGAATACAATGATGCATAAAGGAGAAACTATTCAGGAATATTTCTCCAGAATATCTCAATTCAAAGAACAACTAGAAGCAATCAAAGATACTATAGATGAAGACAAAATTGTGATGACAACCCTAAATGGTCTCACAAGACCTTGGGATGCATTCATCCAAATGATTTGTGCCAGAAGAAAGAAACTATTGTTTGATGGTCTATGGGAAGAATGCATCCAAGAAGAAACAAGAGTAGCTAACCATGAATCATTACTAGAAAGAGATGATGATCAAGCCCTAGCTACTCACACCAAAGGAGGAAGGAAGAAACCCTCTTCCAAAAGGAGACTCATAAAGAGCCTCAACAGTAAAAAAAATTCAATCATAAAGAATCTCATCCAAAGAGATTTCAGAAGAAAGGACAATGAAAGGAAAGAGACTACTCATCTGTACAATGCTATCATTGTGAAAAGATGGGACATATTGCGAAGTTTTGTCCTGCCAGATGAGAAGAATACAAGAGAAAAAATAAGAGGCACCATGCCCATGTAGTCGAAGATGAAGAGCCACTCACAAAGATGATAAGAGAGAAGATCAAAGACCATGTCTTAATCTCATCCCTCTCAGGATTTGTAACACCTGGAGAGGACACTTGGCTCATTGATAGTGGTGCATCCAAGAACATGATGGGACAAAGAAAAAATTTCTCTTGTATCTCAGAAAAGAATTTTTCTCAGAAAGTGACACTTGGAGATGATTATCAATATTCCATCAAGGGAGTGGGAGAATAAAACCACAAATTGAATTCAGGGAATTCATTGAAGATAAAGGATGTACTATATGTACCAGATTTGACCAAGAACCTACTCTCCATTTCATCTTTAGAAAAGAAAGGCTTCAGAGTTGCCTTTATAGATGTAGAAGTTCTTATGTGGGCTAAAGGAGAAACCTTAAATGAAGAAATCATCATTGGAAGTGAAGAAAATGGCATGTATAAACTAAAGGGTCACTCAGAGGTTGCCATGACCCACGCCATTGAAAAATCATGTGAAATTTGGCATAAAATATTATCTCACATCAACTACAAGGCGCTATCATACATATGAAAAGCAGTCACAGGTTTACCAGAACTCAAAGGTGGCCTTGAAGGGGTATGCAATGGATGTGCACAAGGGAAGAACACCAAGAACCTGTTTCCAAAGAGAGACAGCAAAGAAGAAGGAGTCCTAGAGCTCATTCATTCAGATGTATGTGGCCCAATGCCATCATCCTCTATTAGTGGGTATGTATATTATGTATCATTTATTGATGATTATTCTTGTAATACCTGGATATATTTTTTGTAATCTAAAGATGAAGTGTTCAACAAGTTCAAGGAATTCAAAGCCTTGATAGAGAATCTTTCTTTCAGAAAGATTAAGATACTCAGGTCAGATAATGGAGGAGAATATACCTCAAAAGAGTTTGTGAGCTCCTGCAAAGATGTTGGGATCAAGAGGGAACTCACTACTCCCTATAATCCCCAACAAAATGGTGTAGCTGAACGAAAGAACAACACAATAATGGAAGCTGTGAAGACTATGATCCATGATCAAGATCTTCCTATGTGCTTATGGGCAGAAGCAACAATGGCAGTTGTATATGTGCAAAACCAATTATCCCATAATGCACTTGGGCTCAATACCTTGGAAGAGATGTTCACTAGAAAGAATCCATAGGTAAGCCATCTCAAAATATTTGGCTGCCCAGTATTTATTCATATACCGAAAGAGAAGAGAAACAAGTTGGAACCTTCAGGAAAGAAGGGAATATTTGTGGGATACTGTGAGGCCTCCAAGGCCTTCATAATCTATATACCAAGTCACCATCACATTGAGATCAGCAGGGATGTGACCTTTGATGAATATGCAATGCTCAAGAAATCTGGAAGATGCCAGCTTGAAGAAGTTTATGAAGAGGAACTCGTAATCCCCAATACTGCAATGAGGAAGGTTCCCAAAGCCGTAGAACTAGTGAGGGAAGTCGTAACTTCCCCCAATGAGGAAATTATAGAATACCATGATATATCAGAAGTCAAAGAACCTCCTCAGATGACGATCCTCCATAAAAGGAAGCTATCTTGGGCTAGAGAGCTTATTCAAGATGGAGAGAAGTATGGTGTTCCCAAAGGAACTACGAGAGAGGTGAAAATACCAAAGCCATTCTCCAGTTATGCGGATTTGATGTGTGATCTTCTAAAAGAGGAGCCTACCTATTTTGAAGAATCCATTCAGAGGAAAGAATGGGCAAATGCCATGACAGAGGAATACCAATCCATAATGAAGAATGAAGTATGGGAAATAGTTCCCATACTGAAGAGTAAATATGTGGTATCCTCCAAATGGCTCTTCAAAATAAAACATGTTTTTGATGGAAGTATTGAGAAGTATAAAGAAATATTTGTCGCTCATGGCTTTTCTCAAAAAGAAGGCATTGACTATGAAGAGACATTCACTCCTATAGCCAGATACACTTCGATCAGAACCATCATGGATCTTGCAGCTAAGATGAAGTGGAAGCTGCACCAGATGGATGTAAAGACAACTTTCCTAAATGGTGTCATCAAATAGGAAGTGTATATAGAGCAACCTCAAGGATTTGAAGTTGAAGATAGGAAGTCTCATGTTTGCAGATTGAAGAAAGCCTTATACGGATTGAAGCAAGCTCCCAAAGCTTGGTATGTCTGTATAGACAGTTTCTTGACAAGATTAGGATTTACCAAGAGTAAAGCAAACTCTAACCTCTACTTCAAGATCATGAATGATGATCCAGTAATATTACTAATATATGTGGATGACTTATTCTTAACTGGAGAAGAAAATCTCATCACTGAATGTAAGAAGAGACTCGCTTCAGAATTTGAGATGAAATACCTTGGCCTAATGCATTATTTCTTAGGTCTTGAGGTATGGAAGAGTCCAGAGAGGATCTTCCTTAACCAAGGGAAGTATACAGCTGAAATCCTGAAGATATTCGACATGTTGGAGTGCAAGTCCATGAATACACCCATGGAAGCGAAGCTAAAGCTGTTGGTCGACACTTCGTCAGAGTTTATTGATGCCACACTGTATAGACAGATTATTGGATTGTTGATGTACCTGACAAACACTAGACCACACATTCTTTTTTCCGTGAACACCTTGAGTTAGTTTCTAGTAGAACCTAGACATATTCACCTAGTGGATACAAAACATGTGATGACGTACCTTAAGGGTACAATAGATTGTGGTCTCAGCTATGATGGAGATCATGATTTCACAATGATGGAGATCATGATTTCACATTGAGTGGATATACTGATGCAGATTGGTCAGAAAGTGTTTCTGATAGGAAAATCACTTCAGGATGTTGTTTCAGTTTGGGATCAGCCATGATCTTGTGGCAGAGTAGGAAGCAATCTAGCATTTCTCTCAGCATAACGGAAGTAGAATACATTGTTGCATGTTCTGCCAATTGTGAAGCTATATGGCTTTGAAAGTTTTTGACTGGCCTATTTAACTTAGAGATGAAAGCAACCATGATCCTATGTGAAAACCAAAGCTGCATAAAGATGACAGAGAATCCTGTATTCCATGACAAGTCGAAGAACATAGAGATCTGATATCATTACATCTGTGACATGGTGCAGAGAGGAGCCCTAAAGCTCGTGAGATCGGAAGAGCGTCGTGTAGGGAAAGAGTGTAGATCTCG
>CBVK0102131194.1:0-10759 GCA_900067695.1 Picea abies
CTATGGGGAGTTGAACCTAGTGTTTCTAGAGGCAGTAGCCTCTAGAAGTCCACATGGGAGTGCCATGTGTGACAAACCATTTTCTACTATGGTGGTTGTGTACCACTCATGGAGATTGTGTGTCTCTAGATAGTAGTTTTGTGTTACTACAATGGTTGTGTACCACTGGTAGTGATTGTGTGTCACTAGACAATAATTGTGTGCTACTAGTAGTGGTTGTGTACCACTGGAAAATAGTTGTTTACTACTATGGATCAACACATTCATGTTCTATTGGATGAAAATTGTAGTAGTTGTATGCTACTAGCTAATTGTCATGGAGACTACCAAATGACTTGGAGAAGTTGTGTGTTTCTTGATCACAGAGACTGTGATAGATGATTCGAGCTACCAATGGCATGGAAGTAGTTGTGTGCTACTATTTGATTATAGAGTAGTCAGTGGACCACTGAATGAAGACATCATGGAAATATACCTCCCTAGCTAAGAGGCAGTGTTCAACATTAGGTGGAACTTCTCCTAAATTGGGTTGCAAACCAAGGGAGATAGGATACATGTATCATAAAGGTACACCTATGGTAAATAGGCCCAGGCGTAGTCCTTCCTTGATCATGACAAGGAATAATATGGACTCGAGGTGCTTGAGGTACTTTCCATGTGTTAGATAGAATCAGAATGACAGTCACTCACAAAGGTGTACCTGTGGTGAATGGCCCCTGTGTAGTCCTTCTCCTTAGTTATGCTGATTTGACTAGAAATGATAAAGACTTGAGATGATAGATGTTATCACATGCTGACCCAGAGTGAGCCTGATCTCAGTGAGATTTAGTTGGCTCAGAAGGAGAGTCACAAAGGGATTTCCCCTCGATTTTGGTGGGAGAGAGACATCTCCAAGGACTGATAGACATGTGTCATGATTCTAGGGTGAAGTTTGTATACTTCAGAGATAAGATTTGCATGATGCAAAATGTATCCCTCGTTGAGAGGGAGTGTTGATGTTTGGACAACATCGGGAAGACATTATCCTAGATTAATAATTAATAATATAATTAATTATTATTAAATAATATATATAATAAGTAATGATAAATAGTTATTTATTATCCAGGGGATGCATCCTTTCATGGATGGTCACCATATGTTCTCTATATATGGAACACTCATCATTGTAATAAAACATCTATCATATATCATTTTATATAGAAAATCCAACACAATGCTCTCTCTCTCTTTGATGTCCCTTGTTTTTCATGTAAAGATTGACTGTGTAATTCTGTCTCTTACTACCCATACATATTTCCTCTCTTTTCCGAAGACAGTTGAATTCTCACTCTACACAATGTTGATTGTACCTCATCCCAATGTTATCCATTAACTATGGGATGTGAATCTCACACCCACCCTCTTACATGAGTTTACTGATTGTGCTCTCATACACTCAAACATAAAATAAAAATTCCCCCCAAATGAAAATAAAATTCAGAAATATGGGTTTGAATTAATACCCATAGCTAATCTCCCCCTTGGACCCCTCTTAGAAACTCCCTAGTCATTCCCCATTTCTTGTGGATTAATCAACCCCCATATCTATCCACATCCCCTACAGTTGGTCTCATATTATGTTTATTAATTCAGAAAATACATTTCACATATTACATCACTTGTCCCTAGCCACATTCATAGCTAATTATGTGCTAATTAAACTAGGGATGTTACATATGGATATCAACTCGCAAAATGAAGAGATCAAGAAAAATAGATACTATAAGGTTGTGTGATATTAGCAAAAGAAAAACTCGACATATAGCACCTAATAGAAGGAATGGAGCCTTTGGAAGCATTGAAAGGATAAGTTAGAGATAAGTTCCCAAAGATAACATGAAATCTGAGACCTCAAAATAGAAAATAAAGAAATAAAGAAGCTCCATAATCATACAATGAGAAACGATCAACACTTAATGACTCATTAGACAACAACAATCCTCCAAGCAGAATATGAGAAATTCAAATAGGTCTGACATCACTTAAAAGTGGCCACCACACAAGCGACAACACTAAATACAATATTAAGCAATTAGCCCTCACACTTCCCCACGACTTACAACAAGATCAAGGCCCAAAATACGATAATCTTCGACTTAAGCATAACAAGATAGTTAACCACTGATCCAAAATTTAAATTGGCTATAACAAATGATATTGCGAAAGAGAAAGAAGTGGAGGTCGAATTGGATAAGTAGGAAAGAGAATGGATGAGAGAAGTGAAAAAAACTCAAATAGAAACCAACAATGAAACCATGCATCTCAACCAGGTTATGGGAAAAGCACAGGAAGCACAAAAAAAGTTTGACCCAGAGTGAACTTTGGTGCAGGATGCCCCCTTAACAAATAAACTAGACTTCTTGCCTTAACTAAAGTCATTGGGGATGGAGGCCCAATATTCAATTGATGAATGGAAGATGTTCTCACGACAGTTGTAGAAAATGGCCCCAAATTTATATCAAACAACATTTGAGGGATTGACACAACAATATGTAGAGAAGTTCGGTGTTGCATCACCATATAGACAAAGATTCTAGTTTTTCAACCTGGCGATGTTAGAGTTGAATTTTTTGATTGAAATCCACCAATCAGTAACACTAGAAATGATAGTCAAAGGTTCAAAGGAATCTCATTTAGAAAGGGGAACGACAACATTTCCCCCACATATAAAATTACATATGTGAAAAAATCTAGAGGAAACAATTGGGCAGACAAATCATTCATAGGATTAGGTCCATCTTGAGAAATCACCTTGATAAGGAAACCAACAACTATTCTCTTTTGATTTTATCGAATGGAAATTTCCTTGCATAATTTTTGGAATTTAAAAATATTTAGGTAGAAGTCTACTGGTAGACAGAATAACTAAATCCATCGACTCGATAGATTAAAGGGAGTTTTTGTAGGAAGTCGAGTTATATTCCACCACAACAAGACTCAGGAATCGCATGATCCATAATCATTTGACTAAAGTAGGGATAGAACAAACATTTGAAAGAGAAGGCTAGAGTTCAAGAACACACAATCCACATCATCCGAGTCAACTTGAAGGACCCAAACTAAATGACCACAAGCCAATATCAAAATTCTTATTCTTCATCATCCAAAAAGATATCTCACTACTCCAAAATTGCTTCAAAGGAATCCAACACATCATAAAAAGGGAATAGTGCAAGAACCAACACAACCAAACAATTTAAATATTCTCTCTCTCTCTCTCTCTCTCTCTCTCTCTCTCTCATTCTAAAAATTGTAACCTTTCTCTCTACAAATTATTCTTAATGTAATAGTCACACCCTCCGCCTTTCTCGAGATGACCAAGGAATTGAAGGGGGGCGGGGGGGATGTTGTATGGGCTAGTTGGCCTTACCGATTAGACATGCTAGTCAACTACACAAGTCAAGTATAGGAGTCGGTTGAACAAAGAGTTAGAGTAACCGACCAAGCAGTTAAGAATTTGTAACTGATAAGTAACTGCAATTACATGTATATGTGTGACTATGTAATAAAGAAAGGATAAGGTTGTTATACATATAATAAAGTGCATATTGTTGGTTCTCCCATTATTTTGTGTATGCTTCCATTTATGTCTATGTGTGTATGTGTATAATTCTGTAACCTATATGTTTCTCTAAGTAAGGAACTATTGGTAACCTTCTCATAATTTCCCTCACACTACAACAAATGGTAGAAGACAAAGAACAATGTATACCATCAATGGAATTTGATGATGATATTCAAGAAGTAAATTTTTTAAATACTCCCACAAAGTTGAGAACAATATTTTCAAAGATCAATTGTCCTAATTTGAAAGAAGCAGAGATGATCGGTGCAGACTTCCAAGACACAAAGAATTTTGAGGATACATGAGAAAAGAAGGTAACATCAACTGAATCCTCTACCCTGTTATGAAATTTGAGTTTGAAGAAGAATGTTAGGAAGTTAAAAAGGTTCAAAGAACATATTGCACAATTTGAAGTATTCAATAGGTAGATCAAATATGAGAATGAATTATTAAATGCTCGGATTAGAAAAATGACAGAAGAAAATGAAAATTTGAAATCACAATATAAGATACTCTAAAGACATAGCATAAAATGGAAAAGACACAAGAATGATAAAATTTCATAATAGGAGACTTAAAGTCAAATTGTACAAAATTAAGTAAAAAAAAGTAATGCAACACAATCCAATATGGATATTTTATTAAATGTTGTATAAAAGGAAATTTCTCCTTCCATTATAGAACTTGAACATCCAAAATCAAATGAGTTTGATGCAGTTACATTATCACAACAAGTAATAAATGAAATTTTGGATGGTATACTCACAAACACACTTGCTACTGCTTCTCTAAAAGTTAATCCTTAACAATGGGAAGGAAGGGAAGAATTTTATGACCTAGGTATAATCTACAAGCAATGGTACAAATGTGAAATTCAGAAAATGCAGGAAAATTGGGTGGCTTGACATTTAATTGAGGAGAAAAGATGGAAACTAGGTTGGAGGATACTAAACTTATATTAAGAATTAAAGAACATGAAGTCGAGAGGTCATGTGACTTGGCTTACAAGAATTCGCCTATATATTTCCTTGTAAAGTATATTGCATGTTCCTATATATTTCCTTGTAAAGTATATTGCATGTTCCTACATGAGCAATGGATGAGATTGAGAATTGCTAGATTGGAAAGCAATATGAAATCTGCAATATCTTTGATTTTGTTGATATGTAGTTTTCATCTTCAAAATTTGAGAAAAACTTGCAACGTGAGTTGTACCAACTTGACTTATTTTTACAGACAAAGACAAGATGGAATCGTAAGGCAGGGTTTGGGGATATTCATATCTTGGTTTTTTGGTCAAGGAAGATGGCGATGTATATTTCTACTTTTGCAGAGGCATCAACACTATAATACAAAACTCACGAATCCATTGGTAAGTATGAAGAATTTGTCCATTCCATATGTCACAATGTGACTTGAGAAACATTTGAGAAGTGAGAAATGAATGGAGAGAAAATCGCCTAGCGTCACAATCTGATTTAGCAAGTCAAGTGCGTTGTCGACCAATCTTACCAGCGTTTTTCCCATTCCAATCAATTATTATAGCTTATAATGATAGTAGGCCCCATATTACATTTGTTTTAAGATGTTAAATGCTTGCTCCAATCAACTTTCTGTTCTTCCGTTACTTGTAAGGTGTTTGCTACTTTGTGAATTGATTTTACTACCTGTGCTATAGCAAGAAAGCCTTTCGTATTATAAAAGTTCATTGTCTTTCTTTCTGTTTATACCAGATATATGTAAAAGATTTGATTTGGAAATCTGTTCAACGTTGCAGAATAGTGTACTCTGAAATTCATAAGAAGATTTACATGATCTAGATGAAAGGATAGGTGTGATTGTTTATAAATAAATGTTAGTCGGTCTCTAGTCTGGTATAAGGGAAATGTGTAATTCCTTCCATGCTTAATATGAAGTTGACAGATGACATTTAGAAAAAATATCAGTAACACAAAATTATTTCAATGTCAGTCATAAATAAAATATTTCAATATCCATCTTAAGTAATTAAGTAAAATAAGTACTTAACAACTTTATATAGAAGATAAAGAGAAAGAGTAATTGAAAGTAAAAAAAAAATATTTAGAAAAAATATCAGTAATACAAAATTATTTCAATGTCGGTCATAAATAAAATATTTCAATATCCATCTTAAGTAATTAAGTAAAATAAGTATTTAACAACTTTATATAGAAGATAAAGAGAGAGTAATTGAAAGTAAAAAAAATATATTTAGACGATTTTTACTTCTAGAGTTGTGGAGATGCTTAATACCTTTAAGGCTTAATATTATGGAGTTGACATGTGGCATTAAAATAAAATATTAACTTAAGAAAAAAACAATTTCAATGTGGGCCATAAATAAAATATTTCTATGTTCACTTATTTTAATATCGTCTTTAAAAGTTGACACATAGCATTTAAACAAATATTTTAATATCCACCTTAAGTAAAATAATTTTATATCAACTTTATATAGAGAGTAATTAAAAGTAAAAAAAATCTTATTCAGTACATAGATGTTTTCTACTTGCTCAACATGGAATTGACATATGGCCCACACACATATATATATATATCAATTGAAAGTAAAAAAATTATTATGCTTAAAACATTTGAATGGCAGAAATGTGCAATTCTTTTGGTGCTCAACATGGAGTTGACACATGGCACACACATACATATATAAAGAACCAAGGTAGATTCATCTTAAGTCAAGATCTTGCATAGGAATTTGATATCTCTAAACTCATGATAGATCCCGAGTTAATAGCCCACAAATATAGTTTTGGGTCTTTCTAATGAACTGCTTAATATTTCTCCAACATTCAAGCCTGGAATGTTAAGTCTTAGGATGATAATAGACTTATTGGATTGATTCTCACCATAGAACAACATTTAAATTAGATTATTCGGGTTATTTGAATCAATATTCTTTTATGCTCGGGAAAATTCAAGTGTACAGGGAAGTCTAATGAAAATATCGGCCCTCTTCTTTTTGATATAAATTTCAAATAATGAAAAGCTTAGATGCCCAATTCTCAAATCATGAATGATTTTGAAATATGACAATTTTCACATATCATCTCAATGTACTTTGAGAAATGTCTGATTTATGAATCGATTCATTCAGGGATGCATGAGGCCAAGTTGGACCATTATTATATAGAAGACATGGCCTAATTTCACTTAGTCCTTTGTTTCTTGTCGACTCTTGTCCCTAGATTGGTCCCCTTGTTTTTTCTACCTCGCTAACCCTTCACTTTTTCCCCATATCGGTTATTGAAATGAGCTTGATTTATGTTCTGTGTCTTGTCCTAGTCTTGTGACTGTTCATTGAGCGATCCTTCGAACGTTAGTGTTGTACCACCTTGGTTTTTTAACTTTTCTTGCGTGGTACTAAGCAACTTTTGACTCTATGGAACCCGAAAAGAACATTGACCTCCACAAAGATATCAAGTTACTTATGAACCCGTCAGACGAACTTGAGTGGCTTAGGAAGGGGTTTTCAAAACAACATACAATATTGGATTGCACTTAGCCCTTCCATCACAACTGACTAACTTGTCTTCCTTTCCTACTGACGTTTTTTCTCCTTACCTGGGCCCACCCTTAGGTTTTTCCTCGATTCCTGCTACTCATTACAATAACACGCATACCAGTGATACACATAATACCCGCATCCAATTGAATCAGGAGCTATTTGATCCTTTTTCGCACCATTGAAGAGATGAACAAAGGGCATCAATGACTAATAGACCATTATACTCTCACTTTAAATCTAGTCAGATAGGACCTCGGAAACAAGTTTGGAAGCCTGATAAGCGAGTTCGAAGAATGGTTCTCGGGAACGACGTGGGCCTTGAAGATACTTGCAGATTGGCATTGTGTGGACTGGTTGGTCGACTAGCATACTCCTATCTAGCGGACAATCCTGTCTTGGATTGGGTGTTAAAGAACTGGGCTCCAATCCTTGGATATGCTCCAGAGATAGTATATCTTACTAAAGGTCGGATGGGATTCATCTGCAATTCTCCGGAGGACGTCTCTCTTCTACTGAACAAGTTTTGGGTTTTGGGTAGGAGTAGTCTTATGTTGAAAAGGTGGAGAATAACATTTGACCCAGAAACTGAGCGCTTTCAACATAGACATCTCTGGGTCCTATTGTCGGGTCTATCGATGCACTTATGGAATCAAGGGGCATTTAAGGCCATAGGGAACGCCTTGGGGCATTACATTGCACTCGATTCTTCGTCATTTACAAACCCTACAAGGAATATGGGGAGGATTTTTGTGGAAATAGATATTCATGAGGGACTCTCAGAAGTTTTGGACATTGAATGGTGTGGGAGACACATTGAACAAAGGTTAGACTATCTGGGTATCCCCTTCAGATGGAGCTGGTGTCATTGTACAAGCCACCTCTGAAGGGATTGCAGTGGAAAAGTGAGTGAGGAAAAGTCAGAAGATACCCTGTTGCAGGAAGACCCACCAGAATATATGATGGAGGTGGATTCTTGGGGTGATGTACCCGTTCATAGTCTAACAAGAATAGGGTCCCCTCTGGAGACCGTAGACACACTCTCGAGTAAGTTGCATTTCTTCTTCCCTTCTCTTTTCTCTCCCTTAACCTCTTTGGAAAATGAAGCCTTGAATAACTCGGGTTGGTTGTCCCGTTCTACTTATCGAGACCTTGCGCTTATGGGAGGGCGCTATGTCCCATCCTCTCCTTCTAGGCTTATAAATACACTTGCACAGGAAGATGGAAAGTCTCCCGATTTGGATTCTGGTATTATTGGTACTGATTCGTCTCCTTCTTCTCATCCCTCTATTTCTCCGCTGCCCCTTAATATTTTTATCAATGGTTCAAGATCGGCTCCTTCTTCCAATTCCCCCATTTATTATCCTATGCTTCCTTCCATTCACATGGCTTTACCGAGGGACTCAGTCTCCTTTCCCTCTTCTTCTCAGCCTGAGGATATTGAAACCATTTTATTTCCTGGTTTAATGGAACCCGAGGAGGAGGCTTCAGACCTCAACTTGGTACTTGACTCATTGGTACCTATTGGTAGGGAGATTAAAGAAACTACATTACTTCCTACTTACTTGGGGAAGAGGATTCTTGAACCCAAGGGATCTTCGAAGGAGACTAGTTCGAATACCAAGCTAGTTTAGGAGGGGAAAAAATTTGCGGGGTCTAGCGGTATAGCGTTAGAAGTATCACTGATTAAAACTAGAAATTGTTGGAAAAAACTATCACAATCTACCGAACATACTACAGAGATTTCTACTTCTTCCATAGACATTGGGCCTCTTAGAGAAATGAAAGCCTTGGCGAGGGAAAATTAATGTTACTTCTCTCTCTGAATGTTAGAGGGATTGGGGGCACCCTCAAAGCTGCCTCTTTCCATTGTTTGATGGATCAAATGAAACCCAAGATTGTATTTCTTCAAGAAACTCTAGTTTCAGCTCAAAAAGATAGGGATTTCTTCTTTTGTTTTCACCCCTCCTGGGCTATTTGCTCAGTAAATTCGGTGGGTACTTCTGGAGGTCTACTAGTAGCTTGGGACCCATGTTTATTTGAACTAACTCCTTTTCTCTCAGTGGGTGGCATTTTTCTAACAGGTAGGAGAATTTTAAATAAACGGGAGATTACGTTGCTAAATGTCTATGGCCCATGCTCAGCCAAGAAATATTTCTGGACCANGGTTGCTAAATGTCTATGGCCCATGCTCAGCCAAGAAATATTTCTGGACTTCAGTGGAAGACAGTGGAATTTTTTCAGCTAAAAATTTGATCATGGCTAGGAATTATAATATTATTCTTAACTTTGAAGAGGCTTGGGGAGGGGCACGTTTTTGAATCATTGATGATTATTTTAGAGACCTTTTCTCCTCCAAAAATCTCATAGACATCAAACCACCCAAGTTAGTGCCTACTTGGTGAAATGGTCGATTGGGACAGAATGCAATTGCAAGGCGGCTTGACAAGGTTATGATTTCAGAAGAGATACTTTCATAAATTGAATTCTACAAGACATGGGTAAAATATCCATTTTTGTCAGCTCATTCACCCATTTTCATACAAATGGAATTACCGTCGGAGTTTAAGAACTAACCTTTTAAATTCAATACCCAGTGGCTAGATGAAAAATATTTTGTAGACATTGTCACCAAGGTTCCTTATTGAAAGCAGTATTCAAAGGAAAATTGTTTGGAAATTACAAGAATTAAAAAAATGTACAAAGAACTGGTATAAAGAAAAGATAAAAAGGAACAAAGCTAGGCTGTTAGAGTTGGAAACTGATATCAAGGATCTCATAAATAATCTGATGGGGGATCCAAACAATCAATACACTGAGTCCACATTGAGACATATAGAAATGGAGAGGAACACATTACTTTATCGAGAGGAAGAAAAGTGGAGATTGCATAGAAGAGCCCTTTGGCTAGCTAGTGGTGATAGAAATACAAAATAATTTCATAACATTGCCTCCCACAACAGAGTCAAAAAATTCATTTGGGATATTAAAGGAGAAAACGATGAAACTGCCAATGACCAAGCACTATTAAAGAAAGGAGTTTTCATATATTTTAATAATTTTTACAAAGCGTCAACCAACCAGGATACTGCTAAACAATGTAAGTTGGTCAACTCTTTTCCACAAATGATCGATGAGGAGAAATCAAGAGTTTTATACAGTACGGTTACTATTAAAGAGAGGAAGTTTGTGCTCTTTCATTTTAAAAAGGAAAGAGCCCAGGCCCAGATGGGTGGACTGTATAGTTCTTCATATCCTTTTTTGACCTGGTTGGGGAGGATTTGCTAGCAATGGTTGAAGAATAAAGAATAATTGGATCCATTGTTGGAGGCTTAAATGCTACCTTTCTGAACCTAATCCCAAAGGAAAACAAACCTTCAACGTTTGACGATTTCCTCCCTATTTCTCTTTGCAACTTATGTTATAAGATTATTTCTAAAATAATTGCAAACCGGTTGAAAACTATGCTCTCTGAAACTATCTCCATTGAACATATGGGTTTTCTTAAAGGTAGGCATATTCAGGATGCTATTGGCACAACCCATGAGTGTCTTCATAGTATAAAAAATAAAAATTGAAATCCCTGATGTCAAATATGGATCTAAGGAAAG
>CBVK0102131196.1:0-15831 GCA_900067695.1 Picea abies
ATATATATATATATATATATGCAACTCCATGTTCCATATTGAGTACGAAAGGAATTACACTTCATCCTCATACTAAGCAACCCATACTTCAAATGTTTAAGAACTTTTTTTGTTTCAATTTTGTTATATATATAGAGAGAGAGAGAAATATTTTACTTGTTA
Organism: Picea abies; assembly: GCA_900067695.1. Taxonomy (NCBI): domain Eukaryota; kingdom Viridiplantae; phylum Streptophyta; class Pinopsida; order Pinales; family Pinaceae; genus Picea; species Picea abies. The sequence goes on from CBVK0102131196.1 coordinate 163, forward strand.
TTGATATTTTTTTAAATTCCTTAAGCATTGATAGAATTACACATCTCCCTCATATGTATAATAAGAATACTTTTTTTGTGTGATTAAAACTGCTTTCCAAGTTTGGAAAATGCTTTTTGGTGCAATAATAATTTTTTTACTTTCAATTTCTTTATGCATATATATGTATATAATATTAAAATATTTTTCTTAATGTGGACATACAAATATTTTGTTTATGACACACATTGAATTTTTTTCTTTATTAATATTTTTTTTAACACCACATGTGAACTCCATATTAAAACATCCAAGGAATTACATATTTCCATCAACGGACTAATAATTTTTAACTTTTAATTTCTCTCAATCTCTTTCTCTCTATAAAGTTGATATGGAATTAATTTACTTAAGGTGGATTTTGAATATTTTATTTATGATCTACATTGAAATATTATTTTTTTATTAGTATTTTTTAAGTGTCACATGTCAATTCCATGTTGAGCATCCATGGAATAACAAATCTCCTTCATACTTGACTATAGAAAGCACCTTTCAATGCAATAAGATTTTCCCACAACTTCTAATTGCATGATGAGAATTTTTACAGGGCATAGAGGATACACAAGGATTTAAAACAAGTCATCAGATAGTCCTTCTCAAAACTAGGTGCATATTTTTTATAACCTATGAACTTTGAACTAACCTATTGGAAAAAAATCATAACAATGTGTTTTCATACCTATGAGGCCCGAAATTGGATCTAAAAGTTGCATTGAGTTTGCAATTTCTTAGAACCTACATGTTTCTTTTTCTAGGGTTAATATATCATTTAATTAGGGACCAAAATTTGTGTGTAAAGAGGATTTTTAATGAAATCTATGTGTGTGGAGCTATTTTAGAGGGAAAGGTATGATACATGAGCAATCTATTTACAAGAGCATGCTGATAAAATTCAAAGTATTTTGAATGATGTTGTGGAGAAAGACACAGAGATAGTGGACAAAGAAACCTATATTTTTTGTACTCAGGGTCTAATCTAGGCAGAGTTTTCTTAGAGGGTTGACTTGTCCAAACAAAATAGGGGCCAACATGTACAATAAAATTTGGATGATCGATCTATGCCAGTGAACACTAGCGTCAACCTAGATAATAAATGGGCTTTCCAGGAGCCTCATGTTGAGATCAATTCATGCTTCCAAAATTTCCCTCCCCTTTTCAATTTTCCCAACTTCTTTTCTCCCCTTCTTTTCCCTCTTCTATAATTAACCTTTCTCCCCTTTTCCTTTTTCTCCCTTCTATTCTCCCTTTCTAGTTCTATACTTAGTCATTTTTTCATAACGGTGGGTTCCCGTGTTGGCGGACTCCTGAATCCTCATCTCCAATCCACATTCTCACATATTGAGTCTGTTCAATCACCACATTATCCCATACTTAGTCATTTTTGAAATCACGGGTTCCCTGGTTGGTGGGTTTGAACTCTCATATCCTGTGTTTCATGATATACACTTTTCATCCAAAAGATCCGCGATCTAATTTTTATCCCCGGACTCCCTAAGCTTGCAAGCATCTCATTTATATTATGTTGAGTTTGTTCGAATGCCTCATAAAACTTAACTATTTTTTGACCTTCTCCATTCGTGGGTTGGTGGGTTCCAAGGTTGGCGGCTTCATAAAAGTCTCAAATATTATTCTTCTCCTATCCATCTCCTCCACCTTTGCGCTTTTCCCAATGAAAATTTAGTATGGTTTAATCCTAATAACTCATTATGCAAGTCACGTAAATATTGTCATTAACAGGAGAAGGGATCAAGGAACTTCCTTATTAAACCACATTAAATCATGATTTGCAAAATATTATATATTATCTCTCAAGCACCCATTTTTAAGACTATCTAGATAAAAAATACTGCTCTCGTCAACTTATGGCAACAACAGTTCAACAACAATTATTTGGAGATACCTTGAACATATTTGGATGAGAAGATCAAAATTTTCAGTGGTCTAGAGAATAATCTTATTATTAATCCCCTTCTTCTCAGAAGGAAGTAATTTGGATGTCTGGATTTGCACGAACAGGTTGTGTTCCAGAAGTTTTTGACTGTAAGAAATTGGTTTCCTAGTGCACCAAGAAATATATACCAATCCAACGGATAATTCCACTCCAAGACCGTTCTCTCATTATTATTTCACCTCAAGTATTATGTAACATGCTAAGACTCCCAGAGCCAATGCTCACCTTCGAAGGTGAAGATTGCAGAGACTATTTAAAAAAACACGACAATGGCCTCGATCTCTTACCAAAATTCTTGGAGAATCTCACTGCCATCCCTAAGGATATTACCAGACTGCAGGTCATCTTGTTCAAAAACATGTTTCGGGAAATTTCCTAGTTATTTACCAGAATTATGGGCCAAGAAAATGCTACTAGCATTTCCCGTATGATTCTTTACATCTTATATTTTGTTGTCAAGGAGAAGGCCATTTTCGATTGCAAGAAGTTTATTTCCATTGAAACATTTTCCCAATTGTATCAATATAGAAAGGATAAGAAATTATTTATGTCTTCTTATTTTGTTTTCGTGATGGCACATCGCCGTCAGTTTCCTAAATTATCTATATGAAAAAAGGTGAATTGTGAATTCGACCCTATGACCTTTTGGTACCAAGTGTTATGGAGGCACAAAGCTTCCTTGCATTTTTACGAAGTTTTCAACGACTTCATATCAGTTTTTAAAGTGTTATTATTTGGATGAGATACCCCAAGAATATATTCTCAATCTAGTAAATTCCTGGATAGAAAGAGGACTTTGGAACAAATGGAGAATTACAATGTCATCAGGATTTTTGGTTCTAAGGAAAATCATTAATTTCTTCCTTGCCATATATTTAACCGAATGTTTGTCATAGAAGTTGCAAGGTAATATAACTTTTGGATGCACTTTTTTCATGAAAAATGAAAAAAATAAATTTGTACCATTGCCTTGGAAAGTTGGGGATTTTGTATTCAAAAATATGAACAAAGTTGATGAATTCGTTGGCCACTTCCACAACTTGAATATCAAGTACGTTGAGAATATTAGAGGGTTTTAACCTAATGGAATCTTTGTGGAACATATGTTAACAATGGGATTTAGCAATTCCATTATCCATACCATTCTAAGAGAAGAAGAAGATAATAACCTGGGTAATCCTACCCACACTGGTGGTAACATAGAGACGATACTCAATACCAATGAATTATATAAACAGAAAGGAAAATGTCCCAGTGAGAAGAGTGCACAGTCCCCAAATGTTACTCCCAAGACTTCAACACCTCGGAGAAGTTCTCTAATGGCCCACCCATCTAAGAAGGTAAGCAACAATATTTAAGGTGGAGGAGACAAGAACCCCCCTCCAAGAAAAATTGAAATCTCCCATAAAATTCCTCTGAGGAAGAAGAGGAAGAATATTGTACAAAAGGAAGAAGAGAATCATGTCATAAGTGACATCAATAGCTTCTCCCTCAAGGATATGGAGCTAGAAGCTGACATTGAGAAGATGTTCCCTAACATTGACCAGCCAGGAGGCGTGGCTCACCAGAATTAGTCATTGGAAATTATTGAGAATGAGATATTTGATGAAGAAGAATCAATTGTATTTCAGAGTGTTTTCTTTAACAACGAGTCTAAAACATTAATTATTGAGAAGAGTGATGCAAAGAATAAAAAGGGGAAATATTTTTCAAAGGTTAACCTAAAGAATATATGTCCTTCCTAGGTATCTAGGATCCATAGAGCCAATGGTGTTGCATTGGATGATTCAATTCGAAGTCTCGAAGTAGAAAATACAAAGTTGAAGGAAAGGATTAAGGAACTTGAAGATAATTTGATGCCTCTTCCACTCCTTTCCAAACCTTTGGAAATTTTTGGACCTGCCATGCCCATAGCCAGACTAAAAGGATCCTTAACCTTACTCACATCAGTCATGAGTTACATGGAGAATAATATCAAGAAAAAAATGAAACTGATTACAAAATCTTGGGAAATTTCAAAGAGAATGATTTATTTTCGCTCAAGGGCGCATGCCTTCCTTGAATATCTATAGGTTGATCTTAAAAATGAAGAAGGCCTCTACTTTCATGTAGTCGTACCATTTGGTATTAAATTTACTATAATGTTCGAACTTAAGAGAAGAGAGGACCTTCCCTCTCCAAGTCGGATCAAGCAGTTGAATGCCTACTGGAAAGAGAAAATAAAGAACTTGAACAACATCATTCAATGATGCAACCAAGCCATAACAAGGAGAGAAGAGCTATTCAAAAGGCTCATGGAGGTGGACCTAGCTAGAAGAACTAACAAGGCCCAAGATCCCAAGTTGTTATTCAACTCGTTGTTCGTAACTAAACAACAGTTTGATGAGCAGGTTGATAATTTTAAAGGATTATCAATTGAAAAATTATATGGCATAGTTATATATGATGAGAACGCCATAGATAAATGGTCATTATATTATTCTGTAAAAACCTAGGATATTGAAGAAATATTACATGACATTTCCATTGATCTTCATGACTTGGAGGCTGATTTGTTCAATATTAAAATCCGGCATGAAATTAATGTGGCACCTATGAAAAATTACATCGAATAATGGTTCAGGAAGGATATTGACAAACTGACACAGGAAGGGCAAGAAGCAGTTGAGACAGTTCCTATAACCGTTGATGAAAATGATAAAAGTACATCAACAAGCGAATGAAAACACAAGCGACCATCATAGTAATTTTATGTTGTTCACATTCTTCTTTTTTTATCAAGTGTTTCACCCAGTTATTCCACCTCTTTCACTAGAAATATTTAACGGAAGATTGATAACTCATTTGTTCTTCTTACCAGGTCTTTTTGATCTTTCAACCACCCACCATCCTCTTTATAAAATATACTTGTATTTATTTTCTTAATGGTCTGCGGGAGCCCCAATCCCAGTCTTTAAGACAAACACATTTACAATTTCAATTTACAATTTCAAGAATATGTAATAAACTATATATTTTTGGAAATTTCATGAGAACTACTTCGGGCACAATCTCGATTGTTCTTTATAACCCTATTTTCAGAATATAAAGTATTTGAGGTTGATCTATTATTATATTTATTTGATTTTTCCATGTATCCACTCTGTTAAAGTTCTCATGTGCATGTAGATCATATTCATTTTATTTTTTTATGTGATCATAAATATCTATCTTAAAATATGATGGATGTGAGGAAAATTTTCTTATTTGCTTCAAATATGTGAATGGTTTGGTTCGTAGTCCTTTCTCAAGAATTCTCCTTTAAAAGAAAAAAAAATCATTTTCCCTTTTATTTTATTGTAATATTTATGTTTCTTTGAATTACTGCGACGAACTTCTATCAAGTCCAACATATATTTAAAATCTCAATAAAATCAAAAGAGGAGTACCACCTCTATAAAAATGCAGGGGGATTCACATCCTCATGAGGTTGTCATTTAGGTCATAACAGATTCAAGCGTCAACATTTTTTGTGACCATACTGGGGAATGAACTGAAATTTGGAACTTGGTCTAGCATTTGTAAAAGAATATATTACTTTTCCCTGGGTTGATCAACCTCAACTGGAAATTGGATTGAAAAACCAACGAAGCATCCTTCATTAGATATACAACTTGGTAATATCAACAGCCGAGACCCTTGAATATTTAGAAAGGTCATGGAAAACCTTGGTCCAAGAAGAAGAAACAGAAATCCTCTGAAGATAGAGGAGAGAGGAATGACAAGATCGAATAAATTAAAGGCTAGATAGAGAAGAACAAGAACAAGGTCAGAATTGAATTTGTACGAATACAAGGGACCCATTAACATAAGTAAAAGTAAGAAAATATTTGTTCTTAGAAGTGAAAATCCTATTCATGGAATCTCTCCAGACATGGAAGGAAGAAATCAAGGAATCTCAGGATTTGAAAATAGAAGGAGGCTAAGTGATTCTCGTCTTAATATTATAGGTGAGAAACATGAGATCCCTGTCCCCCCTAAGGGAACCTTAAAGGAATTTTATGGAGACAGAGAAATTGATGCAAAAAGACATCTGCACTTATTTCTTGATGTTTGTGATTTTCACCATGTTGAATATGACGATGTCATGGTAAGGTTGTTTCTGCAAACCTTATCAGAAAGAGCATATGAATGGTATACAACGATGCCCAGTAGATCCATTTGATCATTTAATGACCTTGAAGCTATGTTCTTAACTATTTTTTACCCTCCAATTTCTTACTATACCCTCCTCACTGATTTCACCCAGATTGGGTTGAGGAAGAATGAAAGGATACAAGATTTTAATATCAAATTCAATAAGACCTTGAGTTGAATTATAGAATATAAAATACCAAATGACTCAGTCATTCTCGATTTTTATAAGAATGCAATGCCCCATAATGTAAAATACACCATTAGAACATCTCAAATGGATACTTTGGAGGAGGCATTGACTAAATCTACTGAGATGGAAGAAATTATGATTGAAATGGGTGTTGACTCCTATATTATACTAGGGAGAGTAAAAAGGTAGTTGGGAGGATTAAATATTGATAATCAAGGAGCTTCCATTTCAATAAGGAACGAAGAATTCAAGCCTTGAGTGTCTCATAATCAAACGGCGGGAGGAGGATTTTTCAAGGGAACCATACCTGATGTGAAGGTTGACCCCGTGGTGGCACATGAAACTAAGAAAAGGATTGAAATTGTGCAAATGAATAGAAGTATCAAACAAATGCAAAACAAGATAACCAGACTAATAAGGGGAGATAATTACATGCCAAACCCAAGAATTCCAATCCTAGAGAAAAGGAAGAACCCTCCCCCAGAAAACAGAGTGAGGTTTGAGAACACAGATAACCCACAAATACAAAGGGTTGCCAAACAACCTACTCCAAATGAGGTTGTTCTGGATGGTGTCTATGGAAAGCAATTAATTGATCAATAAAGTTATTACTCACCTGATGAAAGATTCAAAATTGTGTAAATGGATGGATGCGAGACATCCATGTATATATTTGGATAAGGAAATAATGATCCTACATCACAATAAAATGTCACTCAGACAAGAGGATTTGTAAATAGACCAAAAAATAAAGGCGACTTTGATAAGGAAAAACAAAAAGAAAAAACATATGAAAAGTGTTGAATGAGAAAGTGACAGACAGAAGTGAAACTAAAAGGAAACACCTGGCATCAAACTCCACTCAAATGACGTGTAATGTCATGGAGGGCCTAAGTAAATTAAGGATAAATTTTACCTTTACGGAAGTTGTGAAGATTCCCAAACAAAGACATAACATTTTGAAGTTGTTGGATGATCCATCTAAAAGAGATGAAGTTGTAATTACTAGTCCAAAATAGAGCCAGAGCCCATCAATTTCCAAGCTAAGAGGTAAAATTCCTCCCTTCTACATTTCAATTGAAAATCATGATATTGCATTACATAATTGTTTAGTTGACACTGGCGCGAAAAATAATATAATGTCGCTTGTGGTCATGGAGGCATTGAGCATGAGTTGCACTAAGTATTATGAAACGAGTGAAAGAATATATGCAATTGATTCTAGAAAAGTCCCATCTTATGGAGAAATCAATTTCTTTTATTCTTGGATTACCGAACCACCCCCATATCATTAAATTTTTCAATATTATTGTGGTAGATCTTCCCCCAGTCTATGGAGTTGTGCTGGGAATATATTGGGCATCCATGATCAATGGATATATAATGAACAATGGAAGTTGTATGATGCTACCGGGAAAAGAGGGAGTGATGATTAAAGTACCCTATGAACCTAGAAAACCCTTATCTTTCAAGAAGAAGGATAGTGAATTGATGGAGGATTACATAGATGCTAGGATTGGAAAATATGTTGTCCTAGACATGGAGCATAACGAAATCCTAGAGAAAGTTAAAGATGCTGAGAATCAAGAGTGTTTTCTTGAAGGCTACTGGAGGATGTCGTTCGATGGAGCTTGTTCAAAATCTAGGAATGGAGTTGGAATTGTCCTCTTGAGGCCAAATAAGATTATGCATCCACATGTTATAAGACTGGAGTTTTCATGCACAAATAATGAGGCAGAATATGAATCTTTGATCTAGGGTATGATCCTTACACAAGAAATGAAAATAGAACATCTCATTGTAACTGGCGACTCAGAGATGGTCATCGATCAAGTTACCTAGAGGTATAAAATAAAAAAGGAAAGACTTAAGTTATATTTCAAAAGAGTTAATGAGCTAATGGAAACTTTCAGTTCCTTCAACATTTATTTCATTCCAAGGGAAAATAATCACAAGGAAGATTCATTAGCCTTGGAGGCCTCATTGTAAAACCGAGACGATATCCAAAGAAAAAAATCTTTCCAAGTAGAAAGAGTTTTCTGACCATCCATACCTGATAACATTGAATACCTGCAAGTATTTGAGAACGATGAACAACTGGAATTGTTTTTTTAAATAATGATGATGATGATGAATACAATCGCTCATATCATGTCCCCAAATATTGTATACAATATGAGTCTATTTTTACGAAAGACGATCATGCTAAGAATCTCCTTGAATAAGTTTCAGTTCGAAAAGTGCAAGAAACAAGAAAATTCAATGTTGGAACTAAAAATTTCCAGAAATATGTGAACTTGGGAGTTGATTGCACCACTAAAGAGGTTGACCAATATATTTCCTTATTCAGGGACTATATTGATCTATTCGCTTGGACCTATGATGATTTGAAATATTATGATAAAACTGCATTTCGACATATCATTCCTTTGAGGGAAGAAGCGAAACCAATGAAACAAAAAATAAGGATGATGAATCCCAAGATGAAACCTCTGGTAAAAATCGAATTGGAGAATTTGAAGAAGGAAGGGATAATTTATCCCATCATACATTTAGACTGGATTTCAAATCTAGTGATTGTAATAAAAAAGATCGGGGAAATCTGAATGTGTGTTGACTTCAGAGACCTTAACAAAACAAGCATAAAGGATAATTTTCCTTTTCCTAACATGGATTTTCTTCTACAAAAAGTTATTGGATAGGACTGTATGTCCATGTTGGATGGTTTCTATGGATATACCTAGGTCTTGGTGGCCGAGGAAGATATGGAAAAGAGAACATTTATCACACCATGGGAGATATATGCATATGCTACAATGCCCTTTAGTTTGAAGAATGTTGGAGCCAGATTCCAAAGGTCCATGGATCATGAATTCAATGGGTTGATAGGAAATTTTATGGAAGACTATCAATATGACTTGACGGTGGATTCAAAGAAAAGGGAGGATCATATCCATCATTTGAGAAAGGTTTTTGAAAGATGTAGATTATATGGTGTTTCTCTGAATCCAAAGAAATGCTTGTTCATTGTGACTCAAGGAACATTGTTGGGCCATATTGTATGCAAGGAACAAATGGAGAATTAAAATGTCATTGTTGGGCCATATTGAGTATGTGTCTTCCAATTGTCAATATTTTTGAACTAAACAATATTTCTGTAAGTATTATTTGTATGTCTTTATCAAGAATCCATTTCATATCCATTATAGGAAAATGTGAACGATATCCTTCTGTAGCCAATGTGGAATTGGTAGAGATATATGAAGAATCATTCTTAATGCATGACTGGATAACTTGAATATCTATGTCTTCAGTAGCTTTAATTTATCCGTATGAAATTCTAGGCAAAGCCTTAAAGTGTTGGTCTAATTTTGTTTCATTCGGTCTAGTTATTTTACAATTGAATTGCATCCTTTAAAATTTCCATTTACAAAATCTAGTTGGCCATGAATATTGTAGGTTGTATCCCTTCATTTGCTGGATAATAATTAAGGAAGGACCTGACAATTTCTCTGGTGGATGTATCTCAAACTGGGTGAACCACATATATATGTGTCTCTATTGTATTGTGTATCTTCTGTGTTTTATTTCCACATTTATTTTATTTTTTTGCTCCGGGATCCTATTTTTCTAACAACGCTATCCTAGACATAGAAAATAATGAAACTCTGGAGCAATTGCAAGACACAGAGAATCAAGAGTATCTGTTTGAAGGGTACTAGAGGATGTCCTTTGATGGAGCTTGTTCGATCTCTTGAAATGGAGTTGGAATTGTTCTTACGATTCCAAGTAATATTATGCATCCAGATGCTATTAAACTAGAGTTTTCATGCACCAATAACGAGGAAGAGTATGAAGCTTCAATTCAAGGGATGATCCTTGCATAGGAAATGAAAATAGAACATCGAATTTTAATCGATGACTCAAAATTGGTCATCAATCAGGTGACTCAGAGGTATAAAATAAAAAAAGGAAAGAATTGATTTGTATTTCAAAAGGGTTAATGAATTGATGGAATCTTTCAGTTCCTTCAACATTTATTTTATTCCAAGGGACAAGAATCACAAGGTAGATTCACTAGCGTTTGTGGCCTCATTGTCAAATCTAGATGATACCCAAAGCAAAATGACTTTCCAAGTATAAAGAGATTTCCAAACTTCCGTGCCCGATAACATTGAGTATTTGCCAGTGTTTGAGAATGATGAACAACTGGATTTTTTTTTGTTAAATAGTGATGATGATGAAGATGATCACTCGTCTGCTGTCCCCAAAGATTGTTTAGAATATGAATCTATTTTCACGAAAGATGATCATGCTAAGAATATCCTTGAAGAAGTTTCAGTTCGAAAGGTGCAAGAAACTAGAAAGTGAAAGTGCAAGAAACAAGAAAGGTGGAAGTGATAGTTCCACGAAGTATGTCAACTTGGAAGTTGATTGCACCACAGAGGAAGCAGATCAATATGTTACCTTGTTCAAAGAATACATTGATGTGTTCACTTGGACCTATGATGATTTAAAATCTCATGATAAGACTATATTCCAACATATCATTCCTTTGATGGAAGGAGCAAAGCCAGTGAAGCAAAAAATAAGGATAATGAATCCCAAGCTGAAACCTCTGGTAAAACTCGAATTGGAGAAATTGAAGAAGGCATGAATAATCTATCCCATTAGACACTCAGACTAGCTTTCAAATCCTGTAATTGTAAGAAAAAAGACCGAGGAAATCCGGATGTGTGTCGGCTTCAGAGACCTTAACAAAGCAATCATAAATGACAACTTTTGTTTGCCTAATATGGAGTTCCTTCTCCAACAAGTTATTGGATCGTCCTACATGTCCATGTTCGATGGTTTTTTTTGGAAATAACCAGGTCTTGGTGGCTGAAGAAGATAGGGCGAAGACAACATTTATCACACCTTGGGATACGTACACATATGCTAGAATGCAATTTGGTTTGAAGAACGCTGGAGCCACATTCTAGAGGGCCATGGATCATGCATTCAATGGGTTGATAGGAAAGTTTATGGCAGACTATCAAGACGAATTGAAGGTGCATTCAAAGAAAAGGGAGGATCATATCCATCATTTGAGAAAGGTTTTTGAAAGATGTAGATTATATGGTGTTTCTCTGAATCCAAAGAAATGCTTGTTCATTGTGACTCAAGGAACATTGTTGGGCCATATTGTATGCAAGGAACAAATGGAGAATTAAAATGTCATTGTTGGGCCATATTGAGTATGTGTCTTCCAATTGTCAATATTTTTGAACTAAACAATATTTCTGTAAGTATTATTTGTATGTCTTTATCAAGAATCCATTTCATATCCATTATAGGAAAATGTGAACGATATCCTTCTGTAGCCAATGTGGAATTGGTAGAGATATATGAAGAATCATTCTTAATGCATGACTGGATAACTTGAATATCTATGTCTTCAGTAGCTTTAATTTATCCGTATGAAATTCTAGGCAAAGCCTTAAAGTGTTGGTCTAATTTTGTTTCATTCGGTCTAGTTATTTTACAATTGAATTGCATCCTTTAAAATTTCCATTTACAAAATCTAGTTGGCCATGAATACCCATCCTATTATTAATAAATATCATGGTCTACAAACATTTTTCATTCAATGTTTCAACTTTTAAGGAATGGGTGTAGCTACCAAGATACAACCAAACATTTTGAAAGTGGATCACTTCACATGGGTGGTTTAGGAGTCATTCGTCTTGATGGCTACCTTGAGTACAAGGATAGATCAAAAGAAAAATTATTATCTTAGGGAATGAGAATGTGTTTGAATTGGTTGTCAAATTTGGTTGCCATGTCTCTTTTTTGGGTGACATTGGAAGGCTTCCTCATTGTCAGCATGTCAAAGACGTAGAGAGGCATCAACAAATGATAGAAAACAACTATAAGATGTTATGGACCAAGTTAGCTTAAAGAAATGAAATGAAAAGGATGAAAAAATTCTTAGAAACACACTACTACATATGGTGTTGAACTCCAATGGGATGTTCCGATGTTACAGAAAAAAATCCACCATATCGTCGGATGTTACCCATTAATTCTCAAAATTTTGTTATAATTTTTCTTGTTCCCTTGACGTTCGTCATACCTATGATGTAGTGTAGTATTTGTCGTATTTACGACTCATATTTGAAAAGTTTCAAGACCGATGACAACACCATCATGACAAATATTTCCTCATGGCTTGCCTTTAGGGAACCTACATGGCACTGCCACGTCAGTAATTGTTTGTGTCATAGGTGTGTTTGGAACCTAATTGGACCTTAGTTATGCGAGGTAATGGGATAAAAGTATCCTTAAAGAGATTATTATTCCCGAATTGTCTCAATCGATATTTCAATTATACTTGCTATGAGGGACAAAAATGTTTGTCTCGGGATAATTATGCTTGCGTTGTCTTGATCGAGACATCAATTATTCCTACTATGGTGGCTAAAAATGTTTGATTCAGCCTAATTATGCCTGCTCTGCCTCTAGACGTCAATTAAACATGAATGGACAAGAGATATGATTGGTAAGTACAAGGATCAATGGATGAACATAATACAGATTATAAGTTTGCATGATGTGGGGAGGATGGACAATTCCTGACCCAGATTAGTTGTGCTTCCAGATAAGCTATGAGAAAATTTCAAGTCAGATGTTGGTTAAGGTGACCTCTGAAGTCATATGATGGTTGGTCCCAACTGGTACTACCATGTTCTAGATTTACCCTTTGCATAATGAAGGGAAAATAGTCTATGGAATAATAAGTATCCCATTGAGTGGTTAAGTCTATGTAATCTGAGTACCCCAGGGGTTTCCTAGGACACTGAATCCATTTATGCATTCATAAATGCAAGTTAAACAACATAAAATTGTGATTTTGCCTAAATTTAGATCACCAGATTAAGGTGAAAACTACAAGTAAACATAGAACATTTAGACTACACCACCGTGGGGAAAAATTGGGAATGATTCAAGTGGCTAGATTAGAGGACACAATATTGCACCCATATGCGGATGGTGCCACTAGTCAAGAAGAGACACTCTGCATCAATGTCGAAAGTCTAGGAGGCCGCAAGACAGAGAAAGGGGGAGTCTCTAGTAGCAGTGGGAATACCAAAGAAAATGGATCACATATTCAGGGGAGGAAGCAATGATGCCAACAATTTCAAGGGAATGCGATAGTACAAGGAGACTGGAATCAAAGTAGTTCACAAGAAGGAATATGTCTAGGTTGGTTGAGCCAAATGTGCATTGAAGGTGTTTGACCCAGGTATATGATACCATGACAATTTCTTAGGAACAAGACCATAACAATTGGTAAACATGTAACTTTTTGGCATCAATCCTATCCATCCCCAACATAGTCTTTTACCTTGAGTTCATCCCCAATACTTCCCCTTCTCTCTTCCTACTTAGTGGTGCACCCTCTTTATTGATACCACATTCTATATCTTACATTAGACCCTTGGGCGCACTACCAATTTTAGAACCCATTGGAACTGTAAGTTTCTTCAATACCCACCCACAGTGGGAAGTTGTTTACTGGATAAAACACCCTTTTGAGTATTGGTTGCAATCAACAGTTGGCTACAACAAGGTGGAGTGTGCCTTAAGTACTAAGCATCACCTCAAAGATATAATATTTGGCTCGAGGAACTTTGAATACATGTAAATATAATTATGATCCACTTATGCAAGTGACTTATGGGTCACGGTTGACCCCATGGGGAACATAATATATAAGGTTGTAACAACTAGCTAGACAACTTGTGAATACATGTAAAGTTAGTTATGATCCACTTATGTAAGCGACCTATGGGTCACCTTGGTCCCCATGGGGAACATAACATATAAGGTTGTAAGTAGAGAGATAGGAAATGAGAGTCTTGTTAGAGATTCCCGAGGAGGAATCTTCATAGAGGATAAATTTGTAGAATTTGTATTACAGTTTTCCCAGTTTTGTAATGGAGATTGTATCTATGATTTTTTTCATGTAAGGATCCTTCTATATTTATGAGGAATTAATGGAAGACTAGTAATGTTTTTGACTCATACTTGTCTTATGTGTGATGCTTGTTGTGATCTTTAGTGATTATTTGCAATATTTAAGTGATCTTCAATTTGTCTCTTTAATAATTTCTCAATCTATCTATAATAAATATTTATATTTCAGGTTTTTTTATGAGATAAAAATAATTGTATTGATATTTCTTGTGGAAATGACATACAGATTGACAAGATCCCTTCTAATTTGAACTTTAGTATCCATTTCCTTTATATAATGCCTCTATCATATAAGACTATAGCCTATGATTGTGAATTTGACTCTTACAATCATCCTTATAGAGGTCACTCTCTAAACAAATAGTTCTATAGCTTTGTATTAATGTTGAGACAATACCATGAGACAAACTCTCTCTAATTTTACATAAACAAAAATTAAAACAAGACCAAAAATCCATTGATAAAAAAATATGTAAGAGTATCAAATCTATAGGAGTATGGTCCTTAATCTCATGAAAAAGAAAAAACACTTCCTCCAAAATTAGTGCTTCCTTTGATAACTGATCAACTTTGTGGTTCAATTCTCAATAGACATGAGTGAAGGACACCTCTTCAAAAACAAATTTCTTTTCCATAATCCTTTTGAAAATAGGCCCCATATCCAAGTTATAAATGTTAATTTTACCATTTTCCCAGTCCATTAGAATTTTGGAGTCATAAAAGACCTATAGCCTCTTAACTTGTCTATCCACTTCAACCTTAATTAGGATCCAGATGGCATAGAGTTATGCTGTATTGTTTGTCCCCAAACCTGCCCAATGTTGTATTATACTTTATATTTGAGTTGTGAAAGTTTTTGGGGATGTCGTTTATCATAGTAAACCTGGTCATGCTGTTTTTTTGCAATTGCAAGTTTTAAAAGGGAGGTTGTGAAAAAGAGGCAAATTTTTCCTTGTAACTTGCAAGGTATAAACTGTTGGAAAACTGAGAAGGGGGGGGGTGGATCAGTTGTAACCTTGCTTAAACAATTATACTTATTTTAAATTATTTGCATATCACTCAATGATAGTCACAATAATGCAGGGAAGTAAGCAATAGACCATTTAGCATCATTCACACATATGAGATACACAGAAACAGATATTTGCTGAGGAAACCCATAAAGGGTAAAAACCTCTTCTTCTTTATATGATAAGTAATATGTACATTCTTTACATTATCATACCTATGAGCACCAAATCATAATGAGGCTACAACCTTTGTTTTGCAAGATGCTACTTGCTGAGAGCAC
>CBVK0102131216.1:0-15335 GCA_900067695.1 Picea abies
CAACACATTTGGATCAATTTTCCATTCTGTTCTATTCATAAGTGCCCACTGGCTACTAAATACATACAAAATACAGTAGCTTCAAAAATTGATATCTTCTGCTCACTCACAGTTCTCTCACGGATCAATTCCTCTCTTCCCTCTACCTACTGCTAACTGGCTTACAAACTTTTACATAAACTCAAAATGTTCCTAGGGTTTCCCCTGCTACTTGCCTACTCTAAAACTTATCCTATGCTATCTTAGTCTAGTCATATTCCAGATCCAAAGTGGAAACTTCTGCTCTGTTTACAATTTCAAAAACTTGCTTCAAAGGGAAAAACCCGACACCGGTTCAAGCGTGCCTCCGAAGGTGAATTTCGGTGCTGTGTGGAGGCGTATCCTGAAATTGTTTTTGACTACTCACATTGAATTTCTGAAGGAACTCTCACATGTTGGGTGGTCCCACCTCTGTGCGCTTGCCAATGATGCTCCTGCATCATCTTGTGAAATCAGGTCCAAGACAACACAAACCAACCAAAGTGAAGATAGCAAAGTACAATGAAAAAGGGTAGGTCAAGAGAAAATGGCCAAGAAAAAACCACCAAAATAGGTTCCCTCCCAAGTGGAGTCGCCAATTTTGTTACTGGATAAATCGGTAGGTGCAGACACTAATAGATCTCCCTAGATCTACCTAAATCTAGAAAAAAATAGGACAGTACATGACTCTTTCTCTAAGTTACAATCATTGAATCTACTACTGAGAAGGAATGAGTGACATACCTTTATATCGCTTCCTTAGGTCTTTGTTGTTCCTTTTTCGCTCCGGTGCTCTTGTGAAATCAGGTCCAAGACAATGCAAAGGAAGCGACATGCAAAGTATATTCAATGTCAACCTATGCATATGATCAAGGTGTTATGCAATAAAATAAGAGTGATTTTATGGGAAAGGGACATGCCATTGTCTTATATTAAATGAAAGTAGAAGATACAACCATATCTCCTTGATGTCACAAGCTTCCTTTCAGTGACCCTTGGTTCCAACACACACACTTGCTCTACATTTGCATGAACAAGGTCCAATACCACTTGATAGACCAAATAGAGTCTTCAATCTTCTATCCAACAAATTTCTTCACACAATTCTTTCATCAATTCTTCATTCAATCTAGCTTAACCTTTTCCATGAGAAACCTTTCAATATATTGAAGAATGAGAGATGGTTAAATGGATGAGAATGATCCCACTAAATTTGAGAAGTTAATAGGATGCCAACCATGCGAATGCAAACTCATTTTATAAAAGATTCCCTTCTAGAACCTTCGTGACCTCTTCTCTTTTCCAAGCTTTGAAACAAGTTTTCACCCTACCTATAGAGAAGATTGCGAATAGTTCGCACCCTAAGTTTGGGTTGCCTGCAAGAATGAAGGATGTTTGCACCTTGTAATATAGGAAACCTGTGAACTCATCTTAAAAATATGTTTTTTGGAAGAAGAAAATAGTCACTTTTCTCAGGCAAAAAGTCCTTGTGGGAGCCTGAATACATCACTTGTAGAGACATCAACAGAGTGACCAAAATCATGTGTAATAGTGGGGAGGTGTGATCCAGATTTGGATCTGGGAGCTTGATAGGGCTCAGAAAGGCCTAAAAGTAAAAGTAATGTATTCAAAATGGACTTGTGCATAGGCCTCATCGATACGAACCCAACACAACTTGAACAGGCTCAAACATACGTCATTTTCTCCAGATATGGAGATCTATTCGTTTTTACGAATAGGCAAAAACAAAATGATGACTGTATAGTCTATACAATGCCATGTGGCATCTGACTGTACAAGATGTATGATCATACAATTAATGTGGAATCTTCTGGAGGCGACATGTGGAAGGGTGACTGGGAATACATATGGGTGACGTGGACAGGTATAGGGGACCAATCAGGGAGTGACACATGTCAGCCTTGTAGTGGTGACATGTGGCACACCCATACAAATGACATGGTAGGTCCGTACAATCTGTATGACACATGGTTCTTGCATGGTAGGTACAGGTGGAAGATAATTGGGTGAATCGATGATTGACACATGGCAATGTACTTGGCGAATGAGAAGGTGACACATGGCCTAGACATGGGCTGCCATGTGGCACCCATAGATTAGTTAAAGTTATTGAAAATTTGGTTGAAATCCATGAGTTTTGAACCTGTGACCTCTCAGGCTAACGTTTTGGGCAGGTCGGGCTAGCCAACCTGCCTCGTGGTGGTCCTTGTTATACAAAGGGAAAAATTATATTTAAGTTTAATTGTTGGTTCAAACCAGTGGAGTAAGGGCTCGGGCCTAGCCCCAGCCCTCAACATGTCTATATGACCATACAAATGGAACCTTAAGCCTACACTAAATCTGTTGGCGTGAATTCTAAGAGATATCCCTTGGTTTCAAGATTTACAGTTGTCGTCCCATATGACCCAGTCGGAACCATACTGTTAGCATAGGGATTAGGGTTAGCCCCGGTCGGTCGGGCTAGCTTTCTGACCAGGGGATAAACCATGGGCTACACCAGTTGGAGTGTGCATGGAGGAATAAGGGCTAAACCGTGGACACATGGCACAAGAGCATGCGACTAAGAGAAGGTCTTCGGGGGCTAGCACGCTAAGGACCAATGTTAGGACACATGGCGGGCCTCCATATTCCCAAAGGCCAATGCATAAGGGGTTGCGCCCAATATTTCTCCAAAAGTGGGTTTTATCACTATCTAATTTAGTGATTTTAATTGATTTTATGAGTAGTTTTGGATATTTTTGGCCAATATTGGGGGATATTGGGTCCTTTTTGAGGCGAGATATTGGGGGGAAGTTGGGATATGGTTGCCAACTTCAGATCTATATAAACTAGGCCATCTTGAGTCCATGGGATGAGGTTCAAAATAGGTTTACTCTGCTAGATTTTTGAGCCAAAGCCATTTTTATGCAGGGAAGCTGTTGAGAAGTGCACCTTTGCAGCCCATTTCTGAGAGCTATGGTCATCTGATTTGAGTTTCGTTTCTTTTGTTAGGTTCTAGAGAGTTGGTAGAACAAGACTAGATCAATTTTGTAACCTTTTGGCACTGATGTGATGTACTTTTAAATCTTCGAACTGAAATAAGAAAGCCTAACCCATTGAGACAAAGGCCAAGAGATGTAGGTGAGATTGTTGAACTCTGTTATCACATTGGTGTTATGGTTTTTTGTTGTTTTATGCTTATTTCCAGATCTGTACATGTTCATATGGTTGTTATATTTCTTCTATAATTCTTCATGTTTGATTCAGCTTCCTAAATGGTTAATAATCACATGCATAATAACTGAACCATTTTCATGTAAAAGATCCTTTCGAATCAATAGAAGATATAGAAACTCTCCCAAGCCTCCTCCAAGGATCTATATAACAAAGGAAAGTTGTGAGCAAGGGGAGGAGGAATGAAGAGTAGTGTTATGTTTTCCATTTGCAGAGGAGCATTTCCTATCCATCACAACTAGAAATCAGAGTGCCTAGCCTAAACAAGAAGCAGAGGAGAAGAAAGGAGCAAGGAGCCAAGGGAGATTTGCATATATATCCAAAGGTATGATAATTTGATGAAATTTCCTTATGATAATATAATATATCAATGGTTTTCCCCCAAATTATTTTTTATTAATTGTGTAAATGCTTGGATGTGATCTTAGGATTAGTAGATCATATTAGATCTTGATAGATTAGTGATATCTAACACTGGGAGAAATAAAAGATTGGTGTTTGTTCCTTGTGTGCAAGAAGTAGGTTGAAAGAGATGAAGTTGCAACAACCAGGATACACATGAACATTGTTCATAAATAAGGTATGATAATCTATCCTTTCTTGGCATAAAAGAGATTTCTTGTCTTAGATCTAGGAAGACCTTAGAAATATAATCTTATTTTTGTCTAGGATCAATAGGAAACTCCTAGGGAGATGTTGTTGTTTACTTTATGAGATCCCTATGAAATTTTGTCCCATAATAGAATTGACTACCATATTGGGGGAGTCACAGGGATCTCACTAAATAAACAATAATATCTCCCTAGGATCTTCCTATTGATCCTAGATAGAAATATGTTTAGATTCATAAGGTATTCCTATATCTAAGACAAGCAATCTCTTTTACACCAAGAAATGATAGATTGTCATACCTTGTTTTTGAAATTTTTCCCTGTGTAACCTAGCTATTGCAGCTCCTAAAATGCAACTCCAACTCCTACAACCTGCTTCTTGCACACAAGCAACAAACAACACCAATCTCTTATTTCTCTTGGTGTTAGAAATCACTAATCTATCCATATCTAATATAATCTAATCTACCAATCATAAGATTAGATCCAAGCATTTTCACAATGAAATACAAATTATTTGGGGTGGGGTGGTGGTGGGGGGGGGGGAGAATTGATCTATAGATTATCATAAGGAAATTACATCAAATTCTCATACATTTGGATGTAGATGACCATATCTAATATAATCTAATCTACCAATCATAAGATTAGATCCAAGCATTTTCACAATGAAATACAAATTATTTGGGGTGGGGTGGTGGGGGGGGGGGGGGAGAATTGATCTATAGATTATCATAAGGAAATTACATCAAATTCTCATACATTTGGATGTAGATGAAAATATCCCTTGTCTTCTTGTTCCTTGCTTCTCCTTAGCTTCTTGATAAGGCTAGGCACTCTGATTTCTAGCTGTGATGGATAGGAAAAGCTATTGTTGTTTTCCTGCTGCAATATTTTACCCTTGTTTACAACAAGATCACTTTCAGAAACAATAATGTTAATCTATCATTTCTTGGTGTAAAAGAGATTGCTTGTCTTAGATCTAGGAAGACCTTATAAAAATAAACTTCTTTATGTCTAGGATCAATAGGCTCCTAGGAATATCTTGTTTTTTACTTAGAGAGATCCATATGATATTTTATCTCATAACAGAACTGACGACCATATTGGTTTAGACTTAATCTCCACCCTATAGGCCATAATGGAGTTCACAAAAGATGAAATCCAAACCACATTCCTTTCTTGAGATTTGGGTCATCTTTGGAGGTCATCGTGGGTCTAATAGGGTACAACACACAATGATCATCACACATTAGTAGTAGTGCAACAAGTGATGAACTATCAAACCTTCTAGATTCATGGAGTTATGAAGAGATAGGCAAGGGATGAGTTGTATCATCATGGCATGAGCCTGAGAAATCACAAAATTTAAGTCTCTAGTGGTCTATAGAAGATATACAAGCTCTCCAAATCCTCCTACAAGGATCTATATAACAAAATAAAGTCTTGAGAAAGGGGGAAAGGAATCAAGAATAGTGTTATGATGTCCATTTGCAAAGGAGCTTTTCCTATCTATCATAGCCAAAGATTAGAGTTCCTATCCTGATCAAGAAGCTGAGAAGCAAGGAGTTAGGAGCCAAGGGATATTTGCATTTACCTCCAAAGGTATGAAAATTTGATGTAATTTCCTTATTATAATCTATAGATCAATGATTTTCCCCCAAATGATTTGTATTTCATTGTGCAAATTCTTGGATATGATCTTATGATTGGTAGATCATATTAGATCTGGATAGATTAGTGATTTCTAATACTGGGATAAATAAGAGATCGATGTTGTTTGTTTCTTGTGTGTTGGAAGTGGTTTTCAAGAGCTGGAGATGCATTTTAGGAGCTACAAAAACCACGATATAAAGGAACAACTTTCAAAAATAAGGTATCATAATCTATCCTTTCTTGGTGTAAAAGAGATTGCTTGTCTTAGATCTAGGAAGACCTTAGAAATCTACACTTCTTTTTGTCTAGGATCAATAGGCAGATCCTCACCACCATCATATTAAAGAATTTTCACCATCACTAACAAAAAATTCAATAAATCAGCTAGTGGATTACAATAACCATCATGCAAATAAAAGACAATACTCTGAGCATGAAAAGGTGGTCTTTAGAGATTGTGGTTAAGGCTTGTATCTCCATGAGGCCATTTGATCACAAATCAATGAACTTGTTAAGGTCCAAAGATTTGCAAATACAGTCATCACACAAGATCCAAAGAACAATATAGATGAAACCACACTTTATTATTATAGAAACCCTTAAGGTAGGGCAACACCATACAATAGGTCTTATTAAGGAAGGGATCCACTCTTGTTCACTTACCTCTTCAAGGAGAAAACCTCCTAATGAGCTATCACTCCAAACACAATACTTTTTTACTTCCCATTACATTGCTTGTACCCCTTTATATAGTGCTACCAACCACCTAACAACATTCTAGAGGAGGAATCTTCTAGAAGTGAAACCTTCTAGTAATTCCTCTTACTTTCATTGCATTCACACTAAGCCTTATTTATTAAAAGTGGTCTTTATACATAACAATACTTATCTACTATTATTCCCCTTGGATACCTCCCAAAATACCCCATATTATTCTCCCTAACTACACTACATAACCAATAGCTTTATCACATACTCCTTTAGATCTCAAATCACAAAACTATATAACTTAACAATTTGGCATGTAGGGTCGACATAAGTGCACTTTTTCACTTTATTGTAGCCTCAATGTATCACCATGTTGGTAAACTATAATGATACTCTAGCAGATGAATGGAAGCTTGAGCAATTTGATTGAACAATTAACTATATAACTTAACAATTTGGCATGTAGGGTCGACATAAGTGCACCTTTTCACTTTATTGTAGCCTCAATGTATCACCATGTTGCTCAACTATAATGATACTCTAGCAGATGAATTGAAGCTTGAGCAATTTGATTGAACAATACAGCTCATTTTTATTCATAAGAACCTAACCACATGTCACAGCATTCCACGAATGTTGAGGGTAGACTTGTCTTCACATGATCTATCACTCTATCTCCTTTGGCAACATCAACAATCTTTGGCAACATCAACAATCTTATATTCAATCCACAACTTGCAAATAACAGTTAGTTGTTTCTGCACTATGGAGTAATGCTTTACCTAATTCGAATATCCTTTTGCGATAGCAATATGCCCTGATCTAAAGGCTCGATCGGTGGATTCTATAGCACACGGTGGATCAGATAAGCAAACGGGCCACATGACTACGCTTCTTCAACCTTATGCAGATTAGAGTTTCTTTTCTTCTTTAATAAATGACAATTGATTTTAATAACTCTACACATTCTGAAAAATGCAGAGCAACCATCAACTATGGTTCCTTTCTCTCCCTAGTTCTTTTCGCTGCTAGCAATCTCTAACTGGTGTAGAAAACCTGGCCAGTAGTCCTCCTTCAGTGGATTTACTACTATCTCCTTGCGATTTCTCTTACACCACCACTACTTCTCCAGTTACCCATGAACAAAGAATATCCAACACAACAAGTCAAGCCTATAAAATGTATGCTTCATTCCTCTTCAACGTACTTTACCGTGAATTTCTCTATGATCCAAAGAAAAGTCAGTCTTTCTATGTGAGATGATGATCTCGAGAATGCTCCTACAAGCTCCACAACTAAGGCATCTCACCCATGCCCATAATTAGGACGAATCTCGACATTTCCTAGCGTCCATCTCTAAATTAATGGCTTCTTCAAAGCACACGTCGTCAAGATGATTCCAATATAGTATCGTCTTAGAAATTTCTTCTTATTTGGTTTGTGCAGAAAAATATTTGTAAACGTTTACTATTGAAATGGTTAGGTCATCCAGTAGATGTTCTAGAACACAAACTTCCTCCTTATGTCGGAAATGGTTTGTGCAGAAAAATATTTGTAAACGTTTACTATTGAAATGGTTAGGTCATCCAGTAGATGCTCTAGAACACAAACTTCCTCCTTCTGTCGGAAAGCTCCTCTTTCCTTTCCTAAGAATATCGCTGCAACCTTCCTCTATATATTTGTGCCCCTTGCTATCTCTACTGGACACATTTGTGCCCCTTGCTATCTCTACTGGACACAATGGATCTCTCTTCCTCTCACAACTCCTTCAC
The DNA here is from genome assembly GCA_900067695.1 of Picea abies. Classification (NCBI taxonomy): domain Eukaryota; kingdom Viridiplantae; phylum Streptophyta; class Pinopsida; order Pinales; family Pinaceae; genus Picea; species Picea abies. The sequence goes on from CBVK0102131216.1 coordinate 8,000, forward strand.
TACATGTTGTTTCCATCGATCATAACCACTTTCAAAAGCATCAATTAGTTCCCATTGATCATAACCATTTTTAAAAGCATCACTTAAATAGCAAACCATAACCAAAATAACAAACCATAACCAATTATAAAAACAAGTTATAATCTAGCACTTGCACTTCATCTCCAAAGCGACTTGATCTTCAAGCTATAGCTTCCAAGGAAAACACAGCTTAAAAAAAAATCAGTCACAAAGCAATCTAACCTCCAAATAGCTATTATTCTCTCCTCTATTTCTACCTGGATAAGTAATCATATATTCTCTCCCATATTTGTGAGCACTCTTGGGGAGAAATCAATCCCAACCAACTCTGATATCATATTAAGTATAACACAACAAAGAGACTCTGATTGAAACTAAACCTACTTCTATATTCTATTTAATATAGTATTTATAAAAGATTAAATATAATTGGTTTCCTATTAAATTAGAAAAGGTTTGAGAGAATATCTCAACCACTTAATGAAGTTTTTAGATGAGTATCATCTCCATAACATAGTTATGTACTCTTAACTAATACTTAATTCAAAGTTTTTAAATAAATATGATTTTCATAATTATGTACTCTTAAATAACACTTAATTCATGACAAACATTATATCTAACACTTTATTCATTATTCTCAAAATTTTATTATTAAAAATATGTCAAAGTTTTAGTAAAATCTACAAAATAAAGATAGCTACTATCACCTTTTCATGGTGTCTTAAGGTTACCATATGGCCAATCCATAAATATTTAGAATAAAATAAGTCTTTGTATTTTTATTTTTTTCCAATTTCTCAAAAATAATATCAAATAACTTAATAAAAAAATTTCTTGTTCTGATATTACTAAATTTCTTATAATATTTACATCTTGTAAATAAATATATCTTAGCTGAAATATAAACATGTCTTAATTTCATATACCATATAAAATGCATAAAGAGATTAACCTCACAGTTTGACCATTTCCATGGTTTATGATAATAGGAAAATTATAATCATATTTGAGTAATAACAAACATGATCATGTTTCACTAAAATTACTTATTATGATATTACTAAATTTCTTATAATATTTACATCACTACCTTTGTAAGTACATATATCCTAGCTGAAGTATAAACATTTCTTAATTTCATATACCTTATAAAATACAGGAAGAGATTAACCCCATTATTTGACTATTTCCATGGTTTATGATAATAAGAGAATTATGATCATGTTTGACTAATACAAACATGATCATGTTTAAGTAAAATTACTTGTTATGATATTACTAAATTTCTTATAATATTTACATCAGTAACTTCGTAAATAAATATATCTTAGCTGAAATATAAACATGTCTTAATTTCATATGTACCTTATAAAAATGCATGAATTTCCATGGTTTATGATAATAGGAGAATTATGATCATGTTTGAGTAATAACAAACAGGTCAGGTCATGAATATGATAAAGATTTGACTGTATTTTCAAATCAATCAAATATATACATGAAGAAATAATTACCATGTAACTTCATTGTTTTATTGATATTGATTTTCTATCCATTATGTTTTTCGCGCGGGTTAAATTTTATACTCTATTAAATTATGTTTTTTTTCTTATAAAGCAGTAGATCTACTAAATTCAGTATACACGGACATATATGCTTGAAATTTTAATGAAAACGTAAAGAGTACAGACAAACCATTGTAATAATATTGTAGGTTAGAGGGCAAAAAAGAGAAGAACAGATAATTGTTAACTCATGGAGCCCTTTCACATGTATGTTTATATACCTTAACTTTAAGGATAAGGAAACATGTTATCAGAAAGGCAGCTGAAAATACAGAGCTTGCATGTTATCATTAAAGAGCTCGCTACATATATTACAGCATTTAGAACAATATTCAGCAAACTGGAAGCATTGGACACTTATACCCTATCTACATGATATGGTTATATTTGCATACCTAAAATTCCTATATTCGTATGGGACGATGTAACCTCGGTGCCACATTCATCAAATTTTGCTGTGGACAGACTGCTCGCGAGATCCTATCATTGGTGCAGAAAGTGCCTGTAAAAGGAAGGTACATGTTCAGGCAACAGACCCAACCTGACATGAATCCCATCCTCATCTGTTGGGTCTTCAAGAAAATACGCGGACTGTGGGACAGGAGATGCCAAAGGAGCAGCATACAAAGCCTTTCCCATTCCAAAATCTATACTGTGAAATGGAGTTCTTCTCCAATCAGACACAAGTGTTAGCTCTCTTAACGAAGGCAGAGATTTCTGAGGAGCATCCAGAGCTTTGAGATAACATTTTATGTAATCGTCTGTCACATATTCCTTAGCATCCTGGATTCTTCCCACAGTTACATGGAGGCCCTCATTCTCTAGAACCTCGACAGTGCAGGCAACTGAAGCCATGACATAGGCATTCCCAGTAAATTCCCTGGGCAATGGCGGAATAAGGCGGCTTCGAGCATCGACAGTGAATTGGAGGCAGACCGTCGTTCCAGGGCTGAATCCCAATGCCTTAATTCTAGCCTGAAATGATAAAAAAATCATGGTTAGTGCCACTGTTTGGTCAGACTTCAAAACAAATGAAAACTGTAAAATACTTTCAGAGAGAGATGGGAATTTCTAGTATATTTACCCTCCAAAGATGAGCTGCAACCACATCGAAGGCTGAGGAGTTGGAAGGTCCGCCTTCTTCAATGGTTTTCTTCTTCAAGTTTCGCACCATTTCCTTGGATACATTGAAAGTTTTCAAGGCGTAGCTGCCCTGGCTCGCCCAACTCATCCCATTGAAACGACATTCCCATAGCTTTTTCTCGCCCGATTTAATTCCACGTTCTATCAATTCGATTAGGTGCTGAAAGGGTACTACGCTCTTTAGGTTTGGAGGGCTTGCGCTTCCTGATGCTGTCACAAACAGCCGAGTGCGCTCATGAATTGGTTGGGGTAGTTTTGATATTTCTACCGTATTCTTAGACGCCATCGCAGCCCATGACTCGAGGAATGTTTTTGTTCCCAGGCCATCAAACAGGGAATGACTCGAACCAAAGCCCACAGAGAATCCGCCACATGCAAACTTCGTTACCTGAAATTAATAAACATCAAATGCAAAATTATGGCCGGATTCGTGACTGTTATATAAATTATCTGTGATTTTAAAACCCTAAGTTATCGTGTACTTAAAAATAGTAACAAACTATCTAAAATAATAACAAAATCTGGGTAGAGCTTTCTTTATTACATTCTTCCCGTCATACCATATAGAAATTCAACACAGAAATATTATATGTAGATTCGCTTATGAAAAATATAATACAGCAAATATGTTTTGTTGGAAATGTTCAGGCGGGGTTGGACAGAAGTCCTGTCCTCCTAAGGATGCATCGATAACGTTCCTGTTCGATCACTTTTTATTGCCAAAACCAACAAACTTTTGGTCGGATGGGGAAACAAAACTCGCGGACTATGTCATTGAGTCAATTCCAAGCACATATATTCTGGGAAATCAAACCCTGGCTAGCACAAATGCGCTGAGTGTCAAACACAACCTAGTTGTAGTAGACCACAGGCCAACCGACCATTCAAACACAAGTCATCACACAGAATTACAGAAGGATACAGCATATCCATACCTAATCATTTTGTTTTATCATAATACACATACAAAGCATCTTATTGCACATACCCAGATTGGGTCCATTTCCCTATTCGCGGTTTTACGCAACTGCTTTTATCAAAATCTAGACGTTTGCAGTCTTAAAAGCTGTGTGTTTTACAACGGTCATTGTAAGTTAAAAGAGACTTAAGTACGGTCATCCTGTCCCGATCTTTAAGATAACCGTTCAAACAAAAAACTGAACTCCCAAACATGAGCACTTTACTTTTATAATCTCAAATTTACTACGCCCAAGATTTCCATTTCACAACCCAACAGTTAATAAGAATGGTATTTCAATAACAAACTGAGTTTGTCAATTGTGTAAATTGTAATGGTGTTTGTGGAGTTCATATTATTCTCATCAAATAATTTTGTACATTGCAAGATACTAATGGGGCAGGCCGCAACAAAGTCTTCACTGCAGTCACAGCTAATGGGTGTCCGAGAAAAATGAAGTAAAATTTGCAAACGGGGATGGGTTAAAAGGCTTATAAATTTATAGAGAAGGCCCATAACCAACTGCATGAGTGAAACAATTTAAAAAGTGACCCGCCAAATCCATACTGTAAACACAGAAGGAGAACCGAGTCTTATCACCGGGAACCCAGGAAGCCAAGCGCTTGTCAAGGGAATTGAAAGTGCCTAGGTTAAGCACAGAGAAAATTCTATATAAATAAGTGCCTAGGTTAAGCACAGAGAAAATTTTATATAAATAAGTGCCTAGGTTAAGCCTGAATGTTGGTAACGGTTATATATTTATATATAACCTTCTGATAACCTAGCATGAACTTCACTGCGCAGGCGATTCAGAAACCTAGCATGAACTTAACTGGACGGGCGATCCAAAAGCCTTGGATGATGAGTTCAGTGTTACCCAAATTTGGTTCAATTGCCTAGGTTAAGCCTGAATGTTGGTAACGGTTATATATTTATATATAACCTTCTGATAACCTAGCATGAACTTCACTGCGCAGGCGATTCAGAAACCTAGCATGAACTTAACTGGACGGGCGATCCAAAAGCCTTGGATGATGAGTTCAGTGTTACCCAAATTTGGTTCAGAGGGTTTCGGCGAACTATCCAAATTACAGGGTGGGGAAATTGTAGATCAAATTAGTTTCAACGCGGGTGAAGAAAGGTCAATTAAGGATCCTACGTAACCATAACTGTAATTTCCTGTGTCTAAAACAAATTATTCCTAGAAGATTACGTCGAATTAATCCAAATCTTAGTACACAGACATTATTATTATTATTGTGAAGGAAGGATGTATACTAACAAATCTCTTGTGGTACAAGAATTACTCACCTGAGCACTAATGAGAGGCATGTCCGCGAAGGTGGGACTAAAAACTGGCTTATAGACCAGTTTTTCAAAAAACGGATTGTATTGTGAGATATCCCCAATCCCTGAGAATCTGAAATCAGTGGACGCTTCGGCCATGACTGCACCGGCATCGTTACAGAGAAGATCAAATTTGCCATCGCTTTCGTTGATTTTAAGCCTTCCAGCTGCAGGATACCAGACAGCTAGGGTCTTCTCCAAGGCTGTCTTCAAGGTCTGGAACACAGATCCAGGCATCAATTCCTCTGCAGGCCTGTAAAAGAAGACTGTATACATGAGCATAGGACATTTTCTGTCCAAATTAGAGAGACGTAGAATGGAGTCACCACCATGCTTAGACTGGGATGGCAATGGATAAACCGATACCACTTGTTTCAATACAACACTCATATCTTCCGTCACGTATCCTCCTTCAGAACCCATTTTTATCTAAATCACAGAAAAAAAATCCTATTATCTGTTTCTTCAAAGACTAACTGAAATCCCTCCTTTGGAGGCCCCAAATGGTCTGGGATGGTGAGCCTCCAGAGTTTAAATACCGCTTAGAGGAACACTGATCAGGATAAATTGCAACACTTACACATATATATACTCACAGAAGCAAGAATGATTTCTCATACAGAAGGGTGCAGTGCAGCTACAAGTAAAGGGGAGGTCTCTTTATAAAGGACTGTTGAGCACCCTCCCGACAGTCGTCTAAGACACCTTCCCATTATTTCATTGTGGAAATACGGAAAGTAGGAGCTGGATGTCAACCCGAGAGGCATTTGGTGGGGTAAGAGACAGTTTATTAATTTACTATAGTGAGGCACCAACAATGGCAAGTAGGGTTCGTGCCAGAGCTGGGTAGAACAGGACGGAGAAACACTGTCAGCCTTGAGGCTCGCTTTGGCGGATTCTGTCACTGTGTCTCCACTGTTTTTATATATACAAATGGCGGTGTAATGTTGGGTGTCTTTTGAGAAGGACTTTATACTTCATGTGGTACCGGCTTGTCGCTTTGTCCGCCCATTTTCCCATTTCTTTACTAATTTATTCCACGCGCCTCCCATCTTTTGCTGCTCGTGCTTTGTATAACCAGAAACTTCTGTTTCTCCGTGTTGCAGGCGTGACAGTTGGATGTGCCGAAGAATATATCAGGGCATTGCAAAGTTCTCAGCAATTATAGGAGAAGCAGCAGAAAAACTCAACGTGGATTAATGTAAACCTTTTACATCTTCGCTCGTCTCGAGAACTTTTACAAGGTTTCGCAGAAATACAGCGAAGAGATAATGCTCACTCCATCGAGATTGAGAACAAGTCTGAGCCCTGAATATCCATATCTCTCAAAGATCACATCTGCAGAGACGCAGACAGTTCGATTTGCCCCAGGTAAATAAGAGAACAAGAATAATGATTCTCAATTATATTTCGTATCTAGGAAATCATAATTTACCTTGAAACTATCATCATACTCTGTTCAAAAAAGAAACACAGCAAATATGATTTGCCAATACGTAGGAAACCACTGTAGGTGAAGAGTGATAAAGGGTTACTTCTGTGATGTATTTTCGTTTTGAAAATATGAATAATATGGTATTTTCGTTTTGAAAATATGAATAATATATAGGTTTGGGACATTATCACATTGTATAAGATAAGATTAGAAGAAATCTGATTTTTTTTAGTGAAAGGTAATTTTACCAGAGTTATTATATTATATTATTATGTTATTTTCAGTTTTACCATATATATAGAGCTCTTTTTAATTAATATAATGGATAATTGGTTATGTTATAGTTTTATTATATTATGTTATTTTCAGTTTTAACATATACATAGTTCCTTTTAATTAATATAATGGATAATTGGTTATGTTATAGTTTTTCCTTTATATAGTTGAGTTGAATTGAATACTCAATGAAAACTTCATTAATAAATAAGATATGGCCTAATATTTATGCATTTTATAATTGTTTTTATTACATCATGTATTTTTAAAAAAAAAAATTTTTTGTGAAAGATAACATATTTTTAATATATAAATTGCGATATATTATGATCTCTATATTAGGGGACAACTTAGATTGTACCCTTACAAATATAATGGTTATTGTTTACATTTTTATTTAAATGGATTATAGTATTTTTTTTAATGATTACATAACTAAATTAATTTTTGTTAATTAATATATTTGAATTTTTTCTCTTAATATTAATTTATGTTTAATAAATTCATATTCATAAAATAATACTGATAATAATAAAATATAGTAGTAGTAGTAGTAGTAGTAGTAGTAGTAGTAGTAGTAGTAGTAGT